>PVJA010014755.1:0-46620 GCA_004027025.1 Myocastor coypus | reverse complement strand
AAGGGAAGGGAAGGGAAGGGAAGGGAAGGGAAGGGAAGGGAAGGAGGGAGGGGCCAGTGAGATAGCTCAGCAGACTAAAGCCCCTGCTTAGGCAAGCTTAGGCAAATGCAGGGACAGCAGTTCAATCCCTGGCACCACATGCTGTGCCAGCCCCACCCCCAGGGTGGGCTGAACCAGCCAGAGTCTGGGCATGGCAGTGTACTCCTGTAATCTCAGTTCAGCAGAGGCCAAAAAGAGGAGGGTCACTGTGAGTCCCAGCTGCGTTGTGAGACTCTGCAACAGCCAAATATATTAAGCCAAATATATTTTACAAAGAAAGAAAAATGAGTGTAAGAGGGTACCGGTTACTCCTAGAAACATTTCAAGTCAGGGATCAGAATGTACACCTGATCTTAAGGGAAATGACAGGGTGGAGCCTTTGTAACACAAGCTGGCACTAACTGGCTTTCTTAAGCAAAAGGTAGTATACTGAAAGATACTGAGGCCTTGCTTCTAAGAGAAGGTGGTTAGTATGTTGTTTGGTGATATGAAGAATGTTCTAGAATTCTGGAGTTAGAAATGATAGTCCAGGTACCAAAAATTTTTTGAAGGCTTTTAAGGTTCTCTCAGCTTCTCACGGCTGTCACTGTAGACCAGCAGAGCAGTGGCACACACTGGGAAAGCAGGAGCTCACGTGACCAGTGAATCATTTTAAATAATGAGGTCCTGTTCCTCGAAACCCCTCAAAATCACCGCCACAGTTTTTTGTGCTTGGCTCTACAGGAAGACTCCAGTCACGTGGGTATTTTGAGAACAATTTGTAATTGGTACTGTCACTTTAAAGAAGCGAATTATTCCCAGGGTCAATAAATGCCCTGTGCTGCCAACCCCGATGATCAACACGGGACAGCCAGGGAGTGGGGTGCATGAGGTTAGGGCCATAGGCTCTGCACTCGGCCTGCCGAGGTCAGCCCAGCACGATCTCTCTCACTTGGGGTGTGCCTGTGGGCACGGTCCCCTGGCCCCTCTGATCTCATGCTTGGTGCTTGCAAAGTGGACTGATGGCTATGCTGATCTTATGAGGGCCTGCTGACGGCCCAGGGAGCTCACACAGTGCACACAGAAGGCAGAAGGGGGCCTCTGGGCAGTGTGAGCCCAGAGTGAGCGCGGGGTCGATTCTGTAGCTGCCACGTGGCTTCTTACCTCTGCCTGTCCTCTCTCCCAGCTTTCCTATAAACTCCAAGCCCTGTACGCTGCGCCTTCTCATAGCATCCATGGTATAATGCTTCTGTACTGCCGCTTTCTCATTTCCATCCTGGCTTGACTAACGAACCACAGAGGCTGCCTGTCAGAGTAGCTTTCAGCCAGGCTGCAGAACAGCCAGAAGGAGCTTGCCAGAGGCCTTCTATCACTGCTCACGTGCTGGCTACGTATTCTGCATCCGCACCACAGGATCCCACTCAGAAATGGAGGAGCAGAGAGAAGAATGTGTCCCAAAGACAGCAACACCCAGACCTCTCCCTGCCCCATCAAAAAATGCCACTGAACGCCACGTCTGCAGCTTTTGCCCTGCTGTCCATTGCCCTCCGTCTTTGGAAGGACTGAGTCTACCAGAGTCCTCTGCACACAGTGGGTTTTCAGATATGTCAATGCTTTGAACACCAGGCCAGCAAGAGCAGGAACAGTGCACTCCTCTTGTATTCTTGTCCATAAAAGTATCCCAAGGGGCCTGGCAGGATGGCTCAGCGGTCTAAAGCCCCTGCTTAGGAAAGCTTGGGCAGCTGCAGGGACCGCGGTTCGATCCCCGGCACCACATGCTGCGCCAGCCCTGCCCTCAGGGCAGGCTGAGCCGACCATAAAAATAAATAAACAAACAAAAGTTCTGGAACAAGAAAAAAATTAAAAAAAAAAAAAAAGTAACCCGAGTGGGCCATGCATCGGGGACAGTTGGGGCAAAGTCACACTGGTGGCTCCTGGGCCAACCCAAGAAGGAGCTGATAAATGATTCTAGGTCACTGTCTCGGCCCTGGGGCCCAGCACATTCACTGTCCTAGAGGAGGAAGGAGATGGTACTGGTGAGAAAGTGAGAGACCAAGACAATCAGGGAAGGAAAGGTACACCCGGGCCGGAGCCGGGCCGCAGAAGGCTGAGGGAAGCCGAGGTTCTTTTCCTCCATGGCCTCCTGGGAGCAGCAGTTCAAGAAACAGTGGTTTGGGGTTTTGGGCAGAGGCCTGGGTGTCAGCAGGGGAAAAGCTCCCATCAATCGGAGTGAATAGGGTCTCTGCCCTGAATAGGGTAGGTAGGACTTGGTAGTGAGTCAGTGTTCTGCAACTTTTTCAAAAATCTAGGATTATTGCATTTTACAGCCCCATGAAGAAGGACTTCTTCGAAGCCTAGTTGTGTTTCTGAAAACCTTTGTCAGTTAACCACGGGAGGAACATCCCGCTCAGGTCAGAAACTCCTTGGGAGAAGGTTCCAGCCCCTGTGTGTCCCCTCACTGTGTCCTTGCACCTGGTCATGGCCACATGCTGTGGAGCCAAGCAGGCGAGCCACGAACGGAAGGAACAATGCATAGCAGCCCGTCCGTGGTGGCACGTCTTGCCGTCATAAGCTCTGCGTCGCTGTGCAGTTGCTCTCCCCAGGCCTTGCATTTGCGGTGCCAGGAGATGCTGCTAATGAATGGTTCCTGCCCGCACTCTCCAGCATCTCCTGCCTGCAGGACAGGTCTCTAATCCCTCCGCACCTTGCTATCCTCATCTGGCAAAGAGTACTGACAGTGATGGCACGGAATGTCACACACTGCAGGTCCTAGAGGTCAAATTCACGGTGCTCAAATGAAACGAAGCCATAGTAAGTGTGACAAAGTGCTAGAAATGTGGTCATGGTCTAGGTAGTATTTTTCCTTTTTCTTTCTTGCTTTTCTTTTCTTTTTTGTCAGTGGCTCAATCTACCCTGGGGTCAGGGTTGGTGCCACATGTGTCATTGCTGGGGATCGAACCCCAGTCCCTGCATGCTTGCCTAAGCAGGAACATTAGACCTCTGAGCTATCTCACTGGCCCCATGTGTTTTTTTTTTTTTTAATTTTTTAATGCACTCAGTACAGGGTCTGCAAAGTATGCAGGGTCTACAGGGTCTCCCTATGCAGATTGGACTTGAAGTGATCCTTCCTGTTTTTCAGCCTCCCTAGTGCTGGGATTACCGATGTGCACCACCACACCCAGTCTCAATAGCCTCTCCGCACATCCCAGGGACGGGGCCAGCACAGCATGCCGGGGATCGAACCCCAGCTGCTGTGCTCTGCCTAAGCAGGCGCTTTAGTCCACTGAAGCTATCTGGGCTGCCTTCCCATGTAGTATTTTTAAAAGGCAAGAATTCACTATCCAATCCAGTAACACTTTGCAAAATCAGTAACAATTTGCATGAAAAAGAAGCCCAGCTCACTCCATAGTGAACAGGCAGGGAGGATCCGAGCCTGATTACCAAGGGCACAAGGCTCTCCCAGGCGAAGTTACTGATTGGTGAAGTGCTCTCTAGAATTCAGGAGCAGTCAGATGGCTCCCTACTTAGAGCCACTTTGATCTTAAATGCCATAGACACTCAGGGTAATCAGCCAAGTTTTTAGATTCACAGGCATTTTCTCTCACAAATTATCCCAGGATTCAATAATCTTCCAGACCACTTACTTAAATAGTGGATCGTGATGAACAGAATATTTTGGAAGGTGGCAGGAGGGGCATTCTTTTTGGCATTCTGTAGTCTTGTAATTTTCTGAGCGATGCACCTATCCTTCTTCCTCCACACCCCCTCACTCCCTAAGTCTTACATGTTCAGGGCTATAAGAGGTGACTGTCGGGACACTAACCTCATCCACAGAGGGAGGTGCTTTCAGGGAAAGGGGCTGGATGGAGCACGTGTCTCCTGGAGATGTGCTGTGGCAGGCATGCTGCCCACGCAGGCTCTCTTCCTGGCCTTCCTGCTCGCTCTGCCTCTGGCCACCAGGACATAGAAAGGAACAGCCTTTTTCTGCTATGTCCTTTTTTCGTGGTATTTCTGCCCGGGAGTCAGCCAGTCATGGGTCAAGATCTCTGGAATGCTGAGCCAGAGCAAATCTTCACTCCTTTCAATTACATCTGTCAGGTGCTTTTCCCAGTGAGAACAACCCGACTAACACACCTTGACAATAACTCTCCTACACAAGCCCACTTTGCATTCTGCTTTCGGACTTTGGGCTTTGGGCTAAAGCCTGTAGCTGACTTGTCAGTGTGTTACAACAGGTGTGCTTTGCATCAGGTTGTATGTTATCATGAAGGAGGAGCAGTGACTCCATCCTCTGTTGGTTTCTGCTCGGAAGACCAGACAGAACCAGGATCAATAGTCAGCGAGCTGACAGTCGGACTGCGACATTCACATCATAAGCTGTTGGATTTTTAGAAGGCTTTGTTGCTGATTATATGTAGTGTAACTCAAAAAGCAATGAAAGCTGCAAAGAAAGGTGCTTTGCAAAATATTTATAAAAATTGAGTGTTCGGTAGACATTGTGAAAAGTATTACTTAAGATATGAAAAGTATGCACCAAATGCACTGCAAAGTATTTGTGTAAATTGCACATTTGTGCGTGGTTTACATGACTTTATGAGTATATCCAACTCCTTCTTGCGTTATTTGCAGATTTGACTACACTTGTTACGTGGCTAGAGAGATAACACTTCGGGCAACTTTTCTGTCCTTAGCTGACTTGTCAGGCAGGGATAATGATACCGCTTTGGTGGCAGTCAGCTTCCCAGCGTGGGACCAAATGTCTGAGATGCATTAAAAAGGGAAAGATATATTGGCTCACAGTATCAGGGACGTTGCTCCATGGGAATGCGGCCTATTGCTCTGCACCAGCCCAGTGGGGTATCGTGGCCTAGCAGAGAAGGTCTGCTCACCTTATGATTGCTAGAAAGCAGGGGATGAGACCACAGGGGCAGGAGTCCCACATCCCTTCGATGGTGCACCCCAAGTACCCTAACCCTAACCCTCCTTCCATTAGGCCCCACCTCTGACAGGGCCCACCCTCCCACAATGGCACCCCAGGCTGGCAACTATGACCCTTGTGGGGGGAGCATTTATAATCTAACATTCTTAATAGTGCTATCTATTAATTAAGTCACACTTCATTTATTCAGTGAGTGGTGTTTTAAACAGCTACATAAAGAAGCTATGTGGCATGGCCAAAGGTATTTGGAGCTGTGGGAAAAGATTTGCAGACTAAGGGAGATGGGAGAGAAGCAGAAAGTTGTGCAAGTCTGCCTGGAAAGGGCTCTGAGCGTGCAAGTGGACAGCCTTATCCAGCGCTCGTTAGGGTCAATACATGCAGAAGGTCAAAAACTACAGTCAGTGTTGACATATAAAAGTTATCACTGTAAGAGCTAAATTGCCATTAATTTCCTTCAAAATACTCCTCCTCCCTTCAGACTTTTCCATCATCCTTGCTGACTCAGTTACTCTTCTCTTGTTGCTGGGACAAATACCCAACACCCAAACTGAAGGAAGGAAAGGTGTACTTAGCTCACAGTTACTGGAGGTGTTAGTCCATACATAGCAGGCTCCAAGGCAGAGCAGCACATGCAGAGAGCAACCTTTCAGGGCGGTGGCAAAGAACAGAGAGCAAAATGGAGGAGTAGCAGCAACAGTGGCTGCAGAGAGCCAGGTCAGTCTTCCTTAAGTTGCATTCAAGCTATTGCCCCAGGCTGGGTAGCACTCACTCATAATCCCAGCAGCACTCACACCCATGATCCCAGCAGCACTCACACCCATGATCCCAGCAGCACTCACACCCACAACCCCAGTGGATCATGAGTTAATCGCAAACTCTACAAGTCCATGCCGTGATGCCATGAGGTTTCAGGGGGACACCTAGGTACAAACCCTAATGCTTTCTCTTTCCCAAGGCAGTTCTGCAAGTTCTCTCTGGTGAGTATCTTTAGTTTACTGTGCTGGCTACTTTGGTGTCTTGAATTAATTCAGAGCATTTGCCTGTGATAGCAGTTTTGACTTCAGGGGAAAGGCAGGGTTGGGCAGTGCTCACACCTTGTGAATCAGGTGGGGCTGCACAGTGGTGCTTTAGGAGCCTGCTTTTCTGTTGGATGCCACTGCACAGTGACACTGACCATATTTTTTATCACACCTTGTAAAGGCACCCATGGAAGACGTCTAGAACTGCTCTAGAAAGTTCTAGAAGTCTCCCATGCTCTGCTCTTTGCCACCACCTTGCAAGAATGATGGGATACATGTGTTTAAAGAGAGGAAGTGTGTTTGGAAGGAGACTAATAGCAACATGTCTTTAAGTATAATGTGGCATTTTACCTTAAATAGTCACCCTATTGTTTACCCCATCTATGGATGGCATTTGCACTTGTTATACGCTAATCCATGTACATGTAGTAGAAAAACCACATATATAATATAGATAATATGACATAGGGTTGTATTGGCTTTAATGGAGTCATTGTATAAATATTTGCTCTTCCCTCTTGTAAATAATGTTATTTACCACTAAAACCTGTTGCATGTCAACTTTACACACATTAAGCCCACTCTATATGTTACATGTGTGTACTTAATACCAGTTTATTCCTTACAAAAAGTCTACAGAGTATATAATTATTTCTCCTATTGAGAAAGAAGCTACTGAGTAGTTATGCTGAGATTAAAAGGTAGGGAGAGGGAGAGACAACTTTAAGCTCGGGAATCAAACTCAAAACTGGCTTCCAGCTCCTTGAGCTAGCACATTCTCTACATCTCTGTTTTTAACAGGATATTTAGTGTGATAAGGTTTCATCAAATTGCCTTGGGTTTCTTACCTCTGTTTCTCTTTGCTCATAGTAAAGAGTTTCATGAGTTAGATTCTGGACTTCCCCAGAGCCAGCCTCATTGGGTAAGCTTGAGAACCTGCCCCACGAAGCCCCGCAGGGGCCCACAAAGTCCCTCAGTGCTCCACGATGCCCCAAAATGCTCCATGTCCCACAGCCCAAGGAATAATGGTTTCAGAAGGCTTTTTCATGCTCGAGGAGTCCTATATCTGGAAACTTTATCTGCTGTGCTGAATCTAACACACAGAAAACCAAGTATTTCACTTCATGAGTGTTCCTTGTGCAATTCGCTTCCCTTAGAATATAGAGTGACAGCTGAGGAGGTTTCAAATGCTCCCAAAATACACCCATTGAAATATGCTGAATTATCACCTCATTGCTCCTAATATCCACCGGAAAAATCTCCAGTGGAAAACTGAAATCCTCAGTGAGCTCATTAGGGAGCGACAGGAAGGGGCCAGCTCTTCCCTGTCCAGGAGCACGGCCAGGAACTGCTGAGATCCAGGACGGAAGTCGGGGAGAGCGACAAGATGGCAGTTTTATTTCTGAACTTCCCCAAATCCTGTGGAATAGATTAAACAAGTGCAACTAGGTCTCCAAGTTAAATTTTATCAAACATCTTTTTCCACAGTGACAGGCGATAGATTAGACAACTTCCTAGGTCATTTCCATTTGAATTATTGGCATATTTATAAATGACTCATTTCTAACAGTGATTTTTGGCAGGATCACAGTAATTCTGAAACCTACTCTTCCTTTTTAATTGATAAGGGCTTCAAGCATTGGGTTTTAGAGCTCTAACTGAGATCTGGTACCAGATGTCTATTTTCGTTCTTGGAAAGGAGCTTTGAATTCACCAAGATAAACGAGTAAACTGCTTGTGTATTTCTTTGTGCATGTTCCAGGGAAAGCTATACAGATTTGGAAGCAAGCTAATATTAAAATACTTTCAAGAAGGATTTAACTAAAAACACATTCTAGGAAATGTCATTTTAAAAGTCAAGTTGGGAGCCCATTGTATGCCTCCAAGAGCTCGTGGGGGGCTGCTTACCATGTCTGTTGCTGTCTTTCCTCCCCTCCTGCTGTCCCCATGGATTCTGGCCACCTTCCACTCTCCCATCTCCTGTCACTCACCGTCTCATACAGTGGAAGGCCATCGTAGGAAGAAGGCCATCGTAGGAAACAAGAATAAGGTGCAGAAGGGCCTTTGTAAGATGAAAACTGAATTAAAAAGTTAGGAGTCTGCCTCATATAAAGTACCAGGAGAGAGAATGCTATCAGCCTAGTTCTGCGGCTAGGAAGTCAGAGCTAAGAGAAGCATGCGATCTTACGGTCATGTAGACTTTGACATCACCTTAAGGTCTGGCATGCCAAGGGCTTTCTTTCCCATCTGCCCTACATAATGTAATCCCAATTTTCTCATTAATTGTCAATATATAAAAAATGAAGAGAGGCATTTTAAACATTTAGACTCACAGAGCCATTCCTCAAAGATGCAGATCTCCCCTGGTGCCCCTGCCGGCTTGGAACCTGCGGGCCCCACCATGCCTGTGCTTTCGGGTAGGAGCGTCTATTCTTCCTGAAAAGCCAGGTGTCCTCCCCCTGGAAAGGGAGGCTCGGGATTTTGGTCCTGAGTATGCATCTGTAGTTTTGTATTTGTGTAATGGTTTGACAGAAATATGCATATTCCTCTTCTGGTCGGTCACCTCAGATTCCCGGATGTGGGATGTGTCCTCATTTGCACTTCCTGCCTGGCCCAGTCTTGGCTTCATTTACATAACACAGTTGAAGAATTGCTGCTTAAGGGTTAATTTGATTAACTCCTGTTGGGATTATTGTGTGGCAGATTCTCTTCAGTATTAATAATGAACATACCATGGGCATTTCACTTACAAAATGAATATGCATACTCCTAGGAATATGAATGATTTTTGTGCTCCTAGGAGTATGAAAATTAATTAGGAAAATAGGGGCAAAGTGCTTAGCAGAGTGACCAGAATCTATTGTCTGTATCCAGTTAATATCTCCATTGCATATTTTTGTTTCTGTGGAACATCATTTGATGGATATCATTTAATGAAAATGATGGCATTTGAAAATTTGGATCTTTTTTAGCTTGAGTGTCTCAAAGTATCCTCCTAATCAGGATTTCTGTTCAATCACTCAAAAAGTAATCACTGCATGTCAAGGACTGCTGAGGATATGAGATTCTGCAGTAGCCAACAGGAACCTTCCAGTCTGAGGAACTTGATACCATACCGGGGGATTTGCAGTTTTTAAACCAGAGTAAGGGGCACAGCTACCTGCAAGTGTCTTTTCTAGCTAAGCAGCTCAGGACTGAGCTCTCACGAGGCAACATCTGAGATGCTTCAGTCCATCAGGAGTGATTTATAAACTCTGTTCAACGTCCTCTGTTGGACAAGACTTAGATTTCATTTGAGGCTTTTCCTTTTACAGAAATACTTCTTCAAGTACATTAGGGTAATCGAATTGAATAGAATTAGTTGTAAACTAGAGGGAGGGATACTTCGTGTGAGTGCTGGCTGCCAGGGAGGACCCAGGTCGAAGGAAGGCCCAGCGAAAGCTTAAGAAGAGACAGTGGTTGATAGCATTAGGCTTTTCCATAATGGCGCCGCAGAGAAGCGTAAACAGAAGTGCGGCAGGGTAGGGGGACTTTGAAGACAGAGGATCGAGGGCAGGGAGATGGGCAGATCCTCTGACCTAAGTCAGGGAGGATGAGAATTCTGGACCTTTGCTAGGGGCGGAGCTTGAGGAGCGGGTCTAGTGACACACAAGGAGCTG
The DNA here is from genome assembly GCA_004027025.1 of Myocastor coypus. Lineage (NCBI taxonomy): Eukaryota > Metazoa > Chordata > Mammalia > Rodentia > Myocastoridae > Myocastor > Myocastor coypus. Next base: position 36,985 of record PVJA010014755.1, on the reverse strand, counting down.
ACTGGAGGCTCCCTTTGTGGGCGGGAAAGGTAAAAGGAAGCTGTATTTAGGGCTGGGGTGGGGAAGGAGGATGAAGTGGCCCCTGGGAAGGTAAGCTGCTATTTAGGGGATTCAGCCATGTTGGTCAGGGCCATGATAAGTTAGCAGTTTGTAGTCGGGCTGGAATCTATGAGACAAGGAAATTCAGGGAGAAATGAACGGTCCTATGAGAGAGGAGGCCCCGACTAGTTGGAGGCCGACAGGTTGCGCCTCACCCTTCCAGCCAAGACAGCTAGTGATAAAGCCAAGTCAGCCCTCCATCCTTACACTGCCTGAGGAAAGCCAGGCTCTCCCTTTCTCAGTCCTGATTAAGTTTTACAGTGTTGCTTTCACATAGTTGTTACAAGCTTATCTTCTTTCCTGTGACTTGGGTATTACTCTGCAGTTACTCGCTTTCGGTGACTTTGATTGAAACCTCACACCCTCCCAGGGATCTTTCCTCCAAGTCACCACAGCCCACGGAAGTCAAAGTTGGTAGCCCAGGTCCTGGCGAGCCAGGCTCATTGCCCGTGCGGAGGGCTCAGTTCTGTGCTGGCCAGGATAACAGTCATGGCTCAGGAATCACACACGGTGAAAAAGATGAGTAGGACCGCGCGTCGGGAGGTGGACTGGACCTTGCTGCCCACCACAGGAGACGACCCCTCCCTCCCTGCCGGCACCCCACCCGCAGGCAGGACACTGGAGCCCAGCCAGGCCCCTCATTGGCTCTGAATCCTGAAGCTGCAGAGTCCCAGATGCTGAGAACAGCTGGGGACCCAACCGTGTGGGAGGTGGCAGCACAAGCCCTCTTTATGGGAAGAAAGACAACTATTTTCCATGACTCTGAAATTTAGTAAGTTCAGTCCAGGCTGGCTCAGAATAAGCACTCAAAAGCTGTTAGCTCTCTTCTCCCCTGCTCCAGGCTGTCCCACCCCTGGAGGATACTTCCAGAACTAATTTCTCCTGCCTGCCTGCCTGCCTTAGGGCTGTGCTCACCTTCCTTTCTCACTTGCAAGAAGGGCAGGGGTGGGAAGCCTGCTCATGGGCCGTCTTTTGCTTCCTGCCTGCATGAGCTAAGTTTCATGTTCATTTTTTGTTAGGTTAGCACCCGCTGGGGTCCTGGTGCTGTTCTCCCAGTGAGCAGCAGAGGCACAAGCCCTGCTTTCCTGCTTTCAGAAACTGAAATTCTTGGCTTTTGGAGGGAAGGGCAAAAGAAACTGAAGGGAAAGAATGAGAAACTGATCAAACAGTTCTGCACAGAAAAACAGGGGTGACGTGGCAGTGATCTCAAAGCTCCTGTAGCTTGGGTGCTTGAGAAAAGCCCACCACAGGAGTCAGTGTGTCGTCCGCAACCTATTGAATGGAAGGAAGCGAAGGTGAAAGATCTAGAGGAAAGGTGCACTGCAGGTGGACGAACAGCACAGGCAGAGGCGGCAGGAGGAAGAGTCCTCTCAGGGGACACAAGAACAGGCCAGCGTATCCAAAACATCAGCTCCAGGCAAAGCAAAGCTGTGGTAGGTTGAGACCAGAGAATGTCTGCACACAGATGGTATTCCAACTTAACTTAAGAAAATAAATTTTCTTTTCCCCAGTTATTTTTTGAAGGGACTTTGTCTTAATTGCTTTTTACTTGTTGCTGGGACAAATACCCAACACTTAAAATGAAGGAAGGAAAGGTTTATTTAGCTTACAGTTTGTGGAGGTTTCAGTCCATACTCTGCTGGCTCCAAGGTGACAGAAAACAACGAAGAGCAGGGAAGGAGCAACAGCTGTGGCATCCATCAAGCCTCTCTCTCCCAGATTCTGTGCCAGTGCAGAGCTCCTCCACAGTGGCCTGGCTGCCACCATCAAGCTCTTCCTAAGACAGGACTTCTCCCAGGAAGCGGGGCAGGACTGGGTCAGGCTGGGCTGCTCTGCTCAGTCTCCCTCAACTCTATTTATACACTTTTGTGCTGAGTCACTCTGGGGTGGGCAGGTCAGGTCCACCAAATCCTGCAGGATGGTGACCCACACCCCAGAACCAGCTGAGCCCATCCAGCCAGGCTTCCTCAAGTTGACACACTATATCAACTACCACAGACTTGAAACACTCTTGTTTGTTGTCTGTTTGCTCAATTATTTCAGTTTCAGTAGCTGACTAGGAAAAGTTCACTTGCTTTGTAGCAAAGTGGGCCTCCGTGACAATGCAGTTCGGCATAGCAGTGGCTAGGTGGGGCTGCTTCTAACAGCCCAAGGAGGCCTGAGGGGGCCTGTCCCCGTCCAGCTGCTATGTGAGCCTAGCGCACCTCAGGAAGAAGTATTATTCTACACTTAGTTCATCCGTGTGCTGCTTTAATTGAATGTTGCTTGAGCCCGCCGATAGCAGACCCACATCTCATTTAGGGATAAAGAAGCAGCAGGGAGATATCTTCACAAGTCTAAATAGGCAGCCACCACCGCAGGGTGGCCCTTCTCGCCCAGGTAGGCCATAATGCTGGGAAGTATGCTAGACCCCTGTCTAATCATGAGAGCTCTTCCATCGTCCATTTCTTGCCCCAGAGATAGTAAGGATGGGCAGGAAGCAGGCTGGTGTTAGTCAGGGTTTTCCACCCTTAAACACATACACACAGCAGTGTAGTTCTGCAGGGCACTGGGCCAGCATGGGTCTTGCTCCTTGGGGCCTTTAGATCCCCAGAGTTGAAGGAAAGGACCTTTCTGGTAGGAGTGATGTGCGAAGATACCTCGTTCCACCTACTTTTTGAATTTCTGAGGGAAAAATACTTCCAATAAAAAAAGGAGGCCGCTTCAATAATTTTATCATTTTTGCACACTATGGACACTGAGAAATAATTGTGTTGGGATCATTTGCAGTTCTGTATGGGACAAGCATCAGGACTCCTCAGTCAAGAGTAGCTTCTTAATAAGTTACTGTCAGTGATTTATTAATTTGTTCTCTCCCTGCTGCCTAGACTTCTGTCAGTGCATACATTTAGGTCCTCATTACTTACTCATCCCTGGAGTATCCTCATCATGTACTGTTCCTCCCAAAGAATGCTCTTCTCGATTAATAAGTAGCATTTCCCATTCATAAAAGATAACCGTTTTCTTTAAAGAATGACCCACACTTCCAGGCTGGTGAGATAGCTCGGCAGACTAAGCACCTGCTTCCACAAGCGCCGGGACCAGGGTTTAATGCCCAGCACCACATGTCACACCAGCCCTGCCCCTAGGCCCGGTGAGCCAGTCACAGAGTGTGGGCATGGTGGCACACACCTGTAATCCCAACACTGAGGAGGCTGAAAACAGGAAGATCACTGTGTCCGAGCTGTGTAGTGACACTCTGTACCAAATACATTTTTTTTTTTTCTGCCTTTTTGAGACAGGGTCTCACTGTGCAGTTCAGGCTGGCTTTGAGCTCACTTTTGTAGCCCAGGCTGCTCTCGAACTCGCAGCGATCCTCCTGCCTCAGCCTCCCAAGTGCTGGGATTACAGGCGTGAGCCACCACGCCCGGCGCCAAATACATTTAAAAAAAAAAAAAAATTATGCATACTTTAACATGTCTACATGAAAATGTGCCTATCTATGTTTTGCTCGCTGACATAAGACTTTAAAAGAAATTGAACTCACCGATAGCTGAGCTCTAATAAAAGGCCACTTGACTCAACCATGACCTGGGTGATGGGCTTTTCGGGCCTAACTTTCTCCTGTTTCATCGTTACCTTTGGTTTCTTCCTTTCCGATGCTTTAATGGACAGAAAATTTCAAGAAGGGTCGGTATCGTCCTGCAATTGCTCTTTCTTTGGTGATGGGTGTTAAGCAGACTACGTTAGCGTTCAGTGTAGTTCCAACTACCTGTGGCGTGGAATTCCAGTCTTTGGGGTCATGTGGAGGGGGAAGCACATGGCTGCTGTGTGAGCAGGACCTCCTCCCAGAGCCCTGCATCAGAAGACGTGGCCAGAAGCCCCTCTGTGGAGGTCCTGTGCTTAGCTCGGCGCCCCCCGCAGAGCTCAGTTCGCTTTGGCGCCTGCAAGCCCTGCTGACGCTCAGCAGAAGCCACCCATCTCTTCTGGCTCAGAACATTATTCACTGGAGCTCCTCAGAGAAAGAAAAAAGCAGTAATTGCCTAATCAATCCTGACTTCTGTGTGCCTCTCTGTTTATTTAGAAGCATATGAACAAACGGAGAAATACCTCACCTTCCTACGTCTTTAAGCTACATGGCTCACAGCTCCGGCAGTTCACAAATAACCTGGCTTTCCTAGTGCTCCGTGGATTGACATTAAAAACTATGTCTTCATCATTAAAGGTAGAGCCTTTTATATTTTGTTAGCCATAAAGTGTGCAGCTATCAAAAATGCATAGATGTGAAGTGCTGAAGACATTGCTCTTTTGTATCCTTTTTTTAAAAAATCATTCGAGCTCACTTGTACTTACTGTAGACCTTTTCTTAAATTTATTTATTTATTTACAGCACCGGGGTTTGAACTCATGACCTTGCACTTTCCAGGCAGGCACTTGTGCCACAGAGCCATCTCCCCAGCCCCCTGTAGACCATTTTGAAAAGTAACAAGGAAGTGGAGTTGGTCTGCTAAGTCTGTCTATTCTAATTCTCCAAATGCAAGCTTCTGAGGGAAGGTGGCCACCCAGCTTAGAGTGTAGGTAGAGCTGTCGTCAATGACAGAGAAGCTATGGCCACAAGGGAAGGAGCCGTGCTCAGAACCCACCCACGTGCACCACAGTCAGGGGACTCGTGGCTGCTTTTGCCGTGCTGGAGATGCAACCCGGGGCCTTGCGTATGCTAGGCGAGAGCCTACCACTGAGATACAGCCCCACCCACAGCGCCTTTCTGTGAGTCGAAACCAGGCCTCTTGAGAGTTTGATGAAACGATGGTTGCCTCAGAACCAGTCTTGTTCCCAAAATGAACCCCCAGAGTGGCTGCCACGTGCCCTGTCCCAGACAGAGATCTGAGGGACAAGAGAAAAAGAAGCCTCCCGTGTAGCATCCCCTGGGGCGCTTGACCCTTCGGTCCCCCCTGGGGACATCCCAACGCCAGGTTGTCTCACGGTCAAGAGTCTCCCACCCAAGTCTGGCCTGTGAACTTTCCTCATGTTCTTTATCTTGTCTCTAATCTTGGCTGAGAGAAAAATACACTGGCGGAACATGCTGAGTGCAGCCCATCAAGATTGCCCTGCTGCTTGAAAGCTCCGTTGTAGATTAAATCATCGGCCCTCTGAGAAGCTCAATGAGCCGCTTTTTCCTTGCACGCCTGTGGGCAGGGCCTGTGGCATGGCCTCGGACTGAAGCAAGGGGGAGAACAAGAGCAGAGAGAGCACGCGCTCTGTCACCCATATCCGCAGAGTCACATTCGTAATGCTAGGATCTGATTTTTCTCTTGTTCAGTAGTGTTTCATGTTTTTGCTAAATTCTGAACAAAGACACTTATGTGGACTCCACGTCCCCGCGCTCCCTGTTCTTTTGTGCAGCACCTAGTGAGAGGACAGACTGTGGACACTTGACGGCATGGAAGGACAACAGCTGTGGTGGGCGGGCTCTGCTGTTATGGGAGAGCTCTGCCTATTTTTCAGTCTCAGACTCAGCAGGAATTCGTGGCCTTTCATTTAAAAGTGCAGTTGCAGATAAAGCCGCCAACTTCCTGGATCTAGAGCAGTGGTCAGAAGACTTGCTCTAAAAAAGGGCAGATGAGGAGTGGGTCAGGATACAGTTTTCCGTGTGTGTGTGTGCACGTGTGTGCGTGCATACATGCCAGGAGTCAAACTCAGGGCCTTGCACTTGCCAGGCCAGCGCTGTGCTGCCCCCATAGCCCGCAGTATGCACTGTGCTGGCCACACTGCCAGGCGCAGCTACCAGCTCTGAAGTTAAACAGCAACGCACTCTCGGGTCACGTGGAACACAGAAGTGTGGCTGTCTCCTGACACAGCTATACTCAGAAATACTAAGTCTTGGGTAGCGTTCAGTTTTCATGTGTCAGAATATTCGTTTAATATTTTAAGCCACTTAAAACTGTAGAGGGTTGCCAGGCGTGGTGGCGCACGCCTGTAATCCCAGCACTCGGGAGGCTGAGGCAGGAGGATCAGTGCGAGTTCGAGACCAGCCTGGTCTACAAAAGTGAGCTCAAGGCCAGCCAGAACTGCATAGTGAGACCCTGTCTCAAAAAGACAAAAAATAAATAAATAAACAACCTGTAGAGGGTCATTTGATGTTTCTCCTGAGGAGAAGGCTGCAAGGAAGAAGATAACTCCAATCATGATAGAAAAGGTAAGGCTGACCAGGTAGGGACCTGAGGTGTGGTCTGCAGACACCTGATGTAGAGCTCAGAGGGTGCCTCGGACCAGTCTCCAAACCTGAGACTGATCTAGGGGAGGCTCCTCATGGGATGGGCAGGACTGAGGGCAAAGGAGCGCCCTCCTGTCCTAGGCCTTGGAAGCATTTCTGAAGAAGTAAGATGAAAGGAACTGTCTCAACACAAGCATAAGAACCCTCTGCCCCTCGCCTCACCTGACTTCCGGCACTGGGAGTAAATCCTGAATGCCTCTGAAGGAGCCAGTCCCACCCTGCCTCTCCAACTCTTCAGTACACCTAAGCTGCTTATAGAGAAGCCTGCTGTGGGAAGCCACGGTGAGAGGGCATTAGGAATTGACAGCCAACACTGAGGTACTGACAGCTAGGAGAGGAGCAGAGGACCATATGCAGGGCCAGCAGGTGTGGGAGAGGGCGTGAAGATGGCAGTGTCCCTGGTGCCGGCCCCCGCCCCCCTTCCCGGACTGTCTGGACAGCCTCTCCTCCTTCCTTAGATCCATCCCTGACCTCTCCCAGCTCGGTGACTCATGACTCGGTGTGGCTTGCAGTAAGCTCATGAGAGACACTCATTTCCTACCTAGGACTGCCAAGATAACCAGGGCTTCAAGGCATTTTTATATTTTGGAAATTCATTTGGAAAACTGTTACCAGGATTGGCCTTGGGCTGGCTGAAGCCTCTTAAACAGTGTGATGGCTTAAGTAAGAAACCTTGCTCCTGTGACTCACACGTGGAGGACACTAACCTCAACACTGGGCTGATTTATTAATAAATTAATAGCTTGAATGAGTCGTTCGGTGCAGGTCCAGTTCCGGAAGGCACCCCGCCCCCAGGCACACTTTGGAAGGTCCAAGGCTTCCCAGACTCTTTCCTGTCCTGCCGCCCGTCAGGTCAGCAGCTCTTTCTGTCTGCAACGCCTTTCCACTAACAAGTTTCCTTCCTGGAGCAGCCAACCATCGACTGAAACCTGTGAATCCAAACCAGAACAAGCCCTTCCTCCACTGAGTCCTGTCAGGTGTTTTGTTTCCACAATGAGAAATGAACGCACGAAGCCTGATGCAAGTTTTTGTCCCTCACTTAAATCTCCAAGCGGTAAATGTCAAAGCCACGCTGTGCCATCATTCAGCAAGAGGGTTGTCTTCCTTTATTACTGACTATGGGGGAACAGTCAGCAGGACTGCTCAGTGGACTAAGCATCTGCTTAGGCAAGCACAGGGGGTAGGGCTCAATCCCTGGCACCGCATGCTATGTCAGCCCTGCACCCAGGCACACCGAGCTGGTGACCGAGTCTGGTGACACATTCCTGTAGTCCCAGCAATGAGGAGGCTGAAAACAGGAGGATCACTACAAGCCCAAGCTGCATAGTGAGACCTTGTACCAAATATATTTAAAAAATAATAATAATAATACATAAAGAAAGCATGGGTGAGCTTCAACAATCATGAGCAGGCTTCATTTTGAAAACTAAATCACCATGTAAATACCAAAAAAACCACTTCAGAGGGCCAAGCATCGTTGATGAGAGTACCAGACTCACATTTGCCAAAGCCAGTCGCTTTGGGGACCTCGGCTTCTGCACCGCTGCAGGATGCGTGAGAGCAGCCTGGAGTCTGGGAAACACAAGGTGCTGGCCTGGTGGGGCAAAAGACACAATTACAGGAATTGCTATTCCTCTTATTTAGTATAATTATAGAGTGAGCATGTGTGTCTGTGTGTATGTGTGTTTGTGTGTGTGCATACATGCTTCTGTAAAGAGCTCCAGAGAACAGTGATTTGGGCTAGGATTATTTATCCTGAGCAAAAAAAGTCTAGAAGGGAGGGGTGCCTCAGTGTTGAGTGGTTAAGACACAAAATCCTGCTGTTCTCTCTTCTAACTGAAGCCACAAGCTGCAGAGGCTGGTAGGAGAGGTCTGAGCCATGCCTCCCACGTAAGCCCTGTGACCTCAGAAGTGAGTTCACACACAGGTCTCTGGCTGTGAGGGCGGGGCGTTCTGTGACAGCCAGCTGCTTCCATGTAGCACAGAGCACCGTTCACCTGCTCTGCAGGACAGGTCCCCAGCCCAATTCCTAGGAGCCTGTCGTCTCCCTAAAGCAGATGGCTGACAGAGGTTGGGGCTGAGGTGGGTGTGGCCGTCTGAAGTAACTGGGTTGTAGGCCGCTTCCCTGGCCTGCCCTTAGGACAGGGGCTGGCCAGCACTGGTCCTGGGGGCTGGACTGCAGGGGTGACTCACCTGCTCTGACTCCCCTACGCTCCACCCCCTGTCCCCCACGGTGCTGGCCTCCCTGGGAGCCGGCCAACTGCGGACTAAACTCTGAGCCTACAGAAGCCACTGCCTGTGTGGGGTGCTGTGCCCTGGCACCAAGGAAGTGAGTCGGGCAGCAGACCCTGTAGGTCATCCCTGAAGAGCACCAGGTGCCCAGAGTCCCTACCCCCAGGCAGGAGAGCTGGGCCTGGATGTCCTGCCCCTGGTGGACAAAGCGTTTGCCATAGCTCAGGAGACCCTACCTGGAACCACAGCAGTGCTGGGCCAGCCTCGTCTGCCGGCATCAAGCGTGCTCCTTCTCGCCCTGCCAGTCCTTTTCTGGCCACTGCATGCCAGCTGTTGGCCCATTAGACTTCCCGCATTTTGGGCTTGGCTCTGTTTCCATCCCACTGGGTGCCAGTGGCAGCACAGGCACAGCACAGGTGATGGCCCTGCAGGGTTTCCTTGGCTCCTTGCAGTTTCCAGCCTGCAAGGGGCACTCACCTGGGGCAGAGCCACTACACCAAGGACAGAAAGGAGGGAGGGACAGGGAGACTGCGCATGTGATCGGCGAATTGCCTGAAGCTGGAGCTCAGGACTGCTGTACAAAACCTCCCAGCTTGCCCAGGTGGGCAGCTAACTCAAGTGCGTGCCCACCTGCATTGCATTATAATGAACACGTGAGAGTGATATATATTTATGATGTGTGATTTCATGGTTTTGTATGCACATACAGTGAAATAAGCATAGTCAGGCTGGTGTGTACGTCCGTTACTGTTCACATTTAATGCTTTCGTTGTATGCTGAGAATACTGAAGATCCACCCCTTAGCCAATTTCAGGTACATGATATAGCATCGTCCTCTGTGCAGTATAGGAGGCCTGTGAATTCATTCTATTTGCATTACTGGCACACTGTATCCTGGATACACAGACACACAGACACACACACACACACACACACACACACACACACACACACACACACCCTTAGTCCCAGGATACCACGCTAGTTTGTTTCTACGGATTCAGCTTCTTTAAGTTTCAGATAATTGTGATAGCACTCGGTATTTGTCTTGGAGTCTGGAGTATTTCACGTGGAGTAATGGCTTTCAGGTCTCCATGTCTCGTCACCCATGGCAAAATTCCATTCTTTTTCTGGCTGGGTAAATCTGGGGTGTGTGTGTGTGTGTGTGTGTGTGTGTGTGTGTGTGTGTGTGTGTGTGTACCACATTTCACTTATTCATCGTGATTTGTTCACACTCTTTTCACTTCCATGTCCAGAGGGCTTTCAGGCTAGCTCAGTGGTTTAAGCGCCTGCGCGGGCCATCTCAGTGAGGCGCAGGGAGTGGTGGTTCGATTCCCACAACCACCCTTAAGGAAACCTGAGCCAACAAAATAGATAGATAGATAGATAGATAGATAGATAGATAGATAGATAGATAGAAAGAAAGAAAGCAAGAAAGAAAGAAAGAAAGAAAGAAAGAAAGAAAGAAAGAAAGAAAGAAAGAAAGAAAGAAAGAAAGAAAGAAAGAAAGAAAAATAAAACCCTTCCTTTCGAAGTCTTGGCTGGGTAAAGCTACAGTGAACACGGGAGAACAAACATCCTCCGACGCCAATGCAGTCTATTGACTACACACACCGTAGGCCCGTTGGGCCATAACACAGCTCTGTTTATAATTCATGGCGACTCTGCCGGTGAAGTTCCCACCAGCAGTGGTTGGTAAGGCTACCCCACGTGTTGCGCCCTCACCAATACTGGGTACTTCTTGCCTTTCTAAAGGGAATGATAAAAGTCACTCTAAAGGTCCAAGATGACAGCTCGCATTTCGGTTTCCACTGTCCTGCTGACTACTTAGGTCTGGCACTTTTAATATACTAGGCGACTATTTGGATGTCTTCTTTTGAGAAAGATCTAGTAGGTCTTTTGCCCCTTTTACTGCTGGGTTGCTTTATGCTGCTGCATCGCGTGCGTGCTTTATTTGCTTTAGATACTAACTCCTGGCCAGATGGGTGTCTGGAGAGCTCTCTTCCCTCACCACAGACTTTGGCTCCCGATATTGCGTCTCTGCCCGGAACGCTGTCACGATGACTTTGCTCTGTCCCTAATAGCTTTACAGTTTCAGCTTGTGTATTTAAGACTTCAGTCCACCTCAAGATGATTTTTCTGTGTGGCTTGAGGTTCAAATTTCATTTTTCTACACATTCCTACCATTTTCTCAACACCATTCGCTGAAGACACCATCCTATGCCCATTCTGTGCTCTTGACCTGTATCAACTGTAGGTCTCTAGATGTGTCCTCTGGCACTCAGTCTTGTTCTACTGACCTCAATCTCTGTTTTTATGCCGGTGTGACAATTTAAGTTACAATTGCATTAGAATATATTTTGAAGTCAAGTAGCAGGGCATCTCCAGCTTTGTTGCTCAAGACTGCTCTACTAATTCAAAAATTTTAAAGCAGTATGGGATGCTAGAAATCATATATTTTCTAGTTGTCACCAGTACATAACCTTTTAAAATCATATAAAAGATTGAAGTACTATTTACCTATTAGCTGTGGACCTTTACAAGTCACAGTGTCTGAACTTTAGCTTCAATCTTGCAAATACAAATATGGACAGAAATTGGTCCATAGCACACCTGCAAGAACTACAATAATATACATAGAATTTATATAATACCTTCTATGCTTGGCAAATGTTAGTAATTTAAGTCTTTGATTAAGTTATTATATTGATCCATATGAAATTGCTTTCATATTACACAATGATACTTCGATTCACAAATTTAGTTTGTTCCTAGATTCTGGAAAAGATTGGGTAGTTGTGTTCCTGTGGGAAAGATGGGCACAGTCTTATCCATCACCCAAATGGTTCACAAACAATAAAATTTGGCTGAATGCTTCTGTCTTCAAAGCAAATTATTCACAAGCAACAATGGACCAAGGTACCACTGTACCTGTTTTGCACCTGTGAAAATGTACACCCCTGTGTACCTCCGTAGTCCTATCTCCTTGGGAAGCTGAGGTAGGAAAATTGTGAATCTGAGGCCAACCTGAGCAGCTTAGTGAGGCCCTGTCGGAAAATAAGAGAAAAATGGCAGTTTTATGTGGTCCAACACAACAACATAAGATCTTATTTTCTGTGATAATTATTAACAATAATTGCAACTAGTGACAGTTATTTACTAAAGGACAATATTGGTAATATGAAGCACCAGCATTAACCATTAAACATCATTCATATTACACCCTGCCCCTCGAGCCCTTGACCATGCCCCTCTGCCCCCTTCCCTGCTCCGTGTTTGCCATAGTGCCTGTCCCTCTCCACCACACAGAGCTGGCTTGTCCTGGCTATCCGTCCACCTACCCACAGTTGTGGGTGTACAGGCTGCACCAAGGCCGAGACCTCTGAGTTTTCTTCATTGTATTTCTGCTTCTCGCTCACTCAAGGGTCTAGAAGAGTGCTATCGCTCAGCAGCGGGCTCTGGCAGCTATGCATGGAATACAGCAGCCACCCAGTGCATTGCCGGAGTGACTGAGGCCCGCGGATGCCTTCCTTGAAGCTTCTAGTGGTGGGCGGGGCTACTCAGCTGAATTCAATAAAAAACAAGTGGAACTGATTATAGTGTTGGAGGTTTTCTTAGAATTTTTCCAATAGAACTAAGTGGAAGGATAGTCAAAATTTGCCTAAGTACTCTGTGCCCTAGATCTGAAATTGTAAGTTTATTTTTTAAAAGCAGATTTTTAAAAATTGATAAGAAGCATTGAGGTTTTTTGCCTTATGCTTTTTTAATCTCACAGATATGAGTAGTGGTATGTTCTTATTTCATTTGCACATATATATATATATATATATATATATATATATATATATATATATATATATACATGTGTGTGTGTGTGTTTCTGGTAATTGCACTCAGGGCCTTTCATACGGGCTAGGCAAAAGCCACATTCCCTGTCCTCACTGTACTTTAAAAAAAAATAATCATCTGCGTTTGCCCTTGGATAGAGGGAAGCTGGATTTGTATGGCAATTCTCCATGGCAGTAAAACGTGTTTTCAGAGTTTCCTGCTTATGTGTGTTTCTTTATAGCTAAGTATGTCAACACATACACATACACATAATATGTCACATGTATATGGTAGATGTGTGTACCATGAATGAATATTCATCAGTAGTGACAGAAGCTAGATGGAGCAAAGGAAAATGTCACACAAGCCTGACTGGATTCCAGGGACAGAGGAGAAAATGGTGGCATTGTCTTTAGAAGGAATGTCACAGCAGCCTGTGTGAAGGGGAAAACGCTGATAAGCAGGATGACAAAAGCTGGCTTCATGAGTGATTCCAGGCAGCCAGGGTGTGCTCCAGCCCAGCCCCAGTGGACGGCCAGCTATTTTCGGTATTCCACATATCATGACTGACTCCACAGAACTTGACCGGAGGCCACAAATATGGTAAGTCTGTGGGGAAATGCTGGGAGGTCCTTGCACTGTTGATGTGGTTCCCTGCCCCTGGGTGTCCCCACCCCACCCCTCACCCCTCATGTTTCAGTAGTCACTCCTGAGCAGCTCCTGCTTCCTTACTAGGAGGTCCAGGGAAACCTTTACTTTTCCCAAGGCCGATATTTTTAGACGTGATGCTGCCCGCAAAGCGTTAACTAATTGAGTGATCAGATTTCAAACTTGGCCACAGAGAATGGCAGTGGAAGAGGGAGAGGTCTTCCCGGAGCAAGTAAGCATGTCCTGCTTTCAAATGAATTGCTTTTTCTTTATAGAAATGTTGCTTTGGTTTAAATAATTGTTTTTAAAAGAAGGTATGTTGCCTGGTAAGGGGAAACTAACCTGTTCGTAAAAAGATATGAATCGCTTGAGTTAGATACATGTTGGACAGTGACTGTCCTTTCTCTGTTGCCCACATCTGGACTCTAGGTGTTGTAGGTTTTGCCTGTGGTGTGATTTGGAGTGTGCCTGCCTGCCTGCCTGCCTGCCTGCCTGCCTGCCTGGGAGGGTGCCTAAGGGAATGTGATAAGCGAATGGGTTAGTAGGAGCACAGGAGGGCAGGTGAACCCATGAGTGTGAGACCTAAGTGGTCGTGGTGGCGCTGTGTTCTAGAAAAATCTGAGAGCTTTGAAATACAAGTTTTTCTGATATATCTGTTCCAAGGGAAAGTATGAAATTTTGCAGCTGGGAGAGATAGTAGGATAAAACGTTGTCCTTAAAACTTAAAGAAATAATAGGTGGTAAGTGTGATAGAGCCCTGCAGGTTGGGAAATAGAGTTAGATTTCTATCTCAGTAGAACTGAACATAGCATTGATAAGTGATCCTGTCTCATAATTGTGAAGATTTAGATTAGTAAGCCATTTCATGTGCCTAAGAAATGCTGAATTTCAATATAAAACATTTACAAAATTTTGAAATGCTGTATTGTGGGGGATTCATAAAACATTGTTCAGATTCATTCTGGTGTGGCTGGAGATTCCGCGTGACTCTGCCTTGTACTTGTGTGCTTCTAGTTCACTTCTGTTTATCCAAGAATATGTGCACACAGGTACTCTGAACAGAGGGAATATTCTTTGCTGTGAATATCATAAATTAAATCTTGAGCACACCATACACTTTTTGTTTAAAGATTTTAATGCAATAGTCATAGTGACTAGAAAAAAAACATAAATATGGAATCATCGGTGCTTATTCAGGTAGGCAGCTGTGCTAATGGTTATGAGAAAATGCCTGATGTTCCATAGTTTGAGGGAAGAGCAATGGAGGAACCCATTCATCATGTTCGTTTTATTTTTTATTTTTATTTTATTATTTTTTTTTTTTTTTGTGGGACCAGGTTTTGAACTCACGACCTTGCACTTGCCCAGCAGGCACTTGTGCCTCGGAGCTATCTCCCTAGCCCCTCATCATGTTCATTTTAATTTTAAATGGATTCAGGGTTAATCGTTGTACTATTGAACACGGAACACTTCCTGCTGCAGTATCAGTCTTGCATGACCTTTACGGGCTGTAGCTATAGTATCAGTTAGTGAGGAAATTTTAATCCCAGAGACACTTAACAGACCTCTTTGGATTAAACTTTGAGATTCATCATAAAACTGCGAATATTGCTCCCGAATTCCAAGCATTAATGCTCTCATTTACCACACAGAAATGTAAGCCCATTGGCAAGGAGGGCCCACAAAGCACAGCTCTCTCAAAATAATCAATTCACCCATCAAAAGTTATGAATTGTTCAATCTGGGAGAGCATTCTGTCCCATTAGCTGTGAACCTGGAAGCTTTCTCATCATAAATTACTTAGATCCAGCCTTGAGAAATATTCCTCACCAAGTGCCTTGGGATATTGAAGCCACGTGCGAGTATAACATATCTGAAAGAGACTGTACCTGACAAACACGTGGCCCTTTATGAATTTGTAAGCTGAGAATAATAAAACCTGCAGTCCGAAGGAAAGCCCAAATAAAAGTAGACTGTCTTATTTCTGCCTCACATCCGAATGTATCAAGTAAACAGTGAACACATTTGATTTCAGCCCATATGTGCAGCATTTTCTGTTTTGGTAGGCCTGCTGTTTTAAAAAATGTGTAATAAAATGACAGACTGAATTCGAAATTACCATGCCCTAAGCAGTGACTGGAAGGGTACTGACCCGATGCAGATTGCAGCGCAGTCCCGTCACAGTGGAGCAACATGTACTATCACAGGACTGCGCTTAGTTAGACAATGGAAAGGAATCCTTCGCCTCCTGGCTTCCTCTGTGACCTGAATCCAAGACTGGAGAATCTATCCGCATGGGCTGAACTATGGATAAAATGCTCGCTAACAGGGTACAGTAGATAATTACCTTTTCCAGAATGGTTATTCATATTTTCTGCCACTGTTATTTATCTTGTGGTTGCTACACTGTTTCTTAAAGATTTTCTGTAAGGCTATCTGGTCAGCACTGAGGGAGAAACTGGGATGTTACAACTTGTTAGTGTGAAACATTTTTTTGCACAAACCTTTGAAGGTAGGTGTCTGTGTACCTTTGCTAGGTGTAGGAACAGCCTCTCATAGTTCCATTCATTCTCAAGTAAGTGTAGAAGAACTAGTTTTGACAGGATTGACGAAAAGTTAACTCTCAATCTCTTAAAAATGACCATGAAAACAAAGCTAGACTCTAGTACTAAACAAAGCCTAGATGGAATCCAATTTTGCGCACATTGTAAGGGCAACTAATCAGATCCTTCAATAGCGGTGATGGGAGTCATTTTTAAATCCTCTCAGGGCAACTTTGTGTATCAGATAGAAATTCTTAGTATTATTCATTTTATGCTCTCCAACTCTGGTTTCTTCTCTGTTGTCTATGGTTTTCAATAATTAACTCAGTAATCAATATATATTCAGCAGTTCAAGGAATCCCTCATTTTATCGTGAATGATTTTTCCCTAGGAAGCTAGGGACAAGCAGGCCGATGAGCAAAGTCAAATTCAAAAGGTGAACTCAGCTTGTCTTTCTGTTGCTAAGATTATAGAATTTATTTTGAAATGGTCACTTTTAGTTATATGATAAGCCTGCTATGTCCTGATCTGGTAACTCTTTTTTTCTTTCTGCGTGACAATATGAAGATGCTATGTCAAATGATTTATAGTTTTGGATAATAATAAAGTTAAATATTTGACCAACAAAAAACTTTAAAATGTAATAGGATATCCTTTTGAAAATTCTATTTGCAATATTAAGGCATAGACACAAAGTAAAGATTAATCTTCTAATTCTTTATTCTAATACAAATATACATAGACTTTTTACATTTTCTTTTTGCCATGAATATATTTGCCACGATATATTGCAAAAGCTAATAATAAAAATAGAACTTTTAAAAATTGGACTATGCATAAATATATCATTAGATTACATAACATTAATTTTAGTGTATATTGGGCAATTTCTATAACTAGTAATCATTTATTAAGAATAAATGAATTTATTGAATGAATAAGTGAATTTAAAGAATAAATTATTTTAGGAGTCTCTTTTTACATTTGTCTGAAATAAAGATCTTTGTAGAATGTCACCATAATAGGCATTTATATGTTAGGATTTATATGTTGGGATATTAATGCCATTTTTTTCTTTAGTCAATTGATAACAGTGACAAACAATTTGAAAGTAGAAATGAGTGTCAAAATTACTTTGCAAAGTCTAGATTTGCTTCACTTTTATTCAGTTTTGAGTTCTTGATTATTTTATATTTTATTTCAGCATTATTATGTACTGATTTTCATTACATTTTCCATCACAGTTACTCGGTTGTGTTTTGAAAACTCTTACAATCTTCAGATGAATTATACTTGGAATTTTAAGTGAGAACTTTTAGTCATGTAGTAAGGCTAGCATTTACATGTCAACTAAGTTCATTTTCTCCCATGTGAACAATGTACAGATGCTACTTCAAATCATTGATAGATTTTTAATACAGACTCTAGATCTAGGTGTATATAGAGTACTCAATAAATATTTGTTAGAATTTTAAATAAATCTCCATATATTTTAAAAAGGTACTACTGCTCATAATTTTGGCCTTTTAACCCCTCCTATACACACAAGAAATGGGATTTTAAATATTAAAATAGTTTAAAATGAAGAGGAAAATGTGTTCGCTAATTCCATTTCAGTGACCAAAGTCAGACTATTATTTCCAGTCTAGAAGTTCCCAGGGTAGAGGATCTGTATCTGTAGTTGTGTTTACACAACATTGCCAAATGGCTCGTCAGGAATTTTCATGCTATCTTTCTGATAGAGCCGCACCACTTGTCCTGAGACGTGTTGCTCTTTTTCCCATGTGTCATTTCCAAGAATTCGAGGAGGGCATTCTGAGGGCAGTGCCGTTCAGGCGTTCAGGGTGCGAGCTCCTAGGCTCATGGGAGGACCTTCTTGTGAGGAAAGCTCAACCCAAGGAGCCAAAGAAGCACTAAATGTGTAATGACTAGAATGATCTTCACAAGAGCAGCAGCAGCGCCTCTCTATAGAGTACACCTCTTACTCTGTCTTGGATATCACTTTATTAGGAGGTGCTAGGCTTAGGGAGCATGTCCTCAGTCTTAAAAAAAAAAAAAAAAAAAAAAAAAAAAAAAAAAAAAAACTTTGCTGTAGATCAGCCTCTAGCAAAATTTGGCCCAGGAAGCCCCAAGCATCCTGAGAGCCTTCTGGACTACCTGGGAGGTCCTCCCCTCTTAGCCATGTCATCTTTTTTTTTTTTTTTTTTTTTAACTTCTTTTAAAAAATCTTTTTTATTCATCTATTTGGTACAGAATCTTGCAGAACAGCTCTGATGCATAATCATCCTCCTGTCTCAGCCTCTGTAGAGTTGGGATTACAGGTGTGTACCACCACACCCAGTTTTGGTGGCCAGCACTGTGTGTCTGGGTTTCTGGGGCTTGATCTTTTGGTGGTACTGATAAAGAATTGTACACTATGATGTGTTTGGAAACAGCAACTTGAAGAATAACTTCCCTATTTCCCAAAGTTCTCAGTCATGAGATATATAGCAATCTCTTTAATTAATTCTCTCCATCATCAGCTACACCACTTTCCTCTCTTCTTACTGGACTCTGAGCATTCTCGTCTTGCTGTTTCTTGTCAGCTTTTGAGCTTCTTTACATCTCAGAAACACAGCAGTTTTAGTACAGTGCACACATCCTGGCAGTGACGTCACGGCCACCCATGTCATCTTCTTGACGGTGGGTTTCCTCCCCATACTTCAGCCAAAACGACAGAGGGCAAAAGATTCCATGTGAGACTCCAGTTGTCTTCTATTTATTATTCAACATTAAAGGATTTAAAAACCCACAAAATGCCAGCCTTTTCTTCTTTTCTGTTTTGGAAAATAGTGGGTGTTTTTCATAAAATGTGCCATTTGTATTGTTGTGTAATAAATTTGTCATTGTTGTTTGAAAATAAATGTGATTTTTTTTAAATTCTCAGTTTCACATTCTAACATGACAAATATCAATTCTTAAAATCCTCATAATCCAGAGTTCCTTGGGCATCCTCCACAGTATATAAGAATCTAAAGGGATTCTGAGCTAAGGAGATGTGAGAACCACTACTGGAGACACATTGCAGTGTTCTCTCTGGCCTGGTTATTTGCACATACCTTGGTTGCTCAGTGTAGTTCACAGATTCTTGGCTTCGGTCCCAGTGTGGCCACTTACATTCTCTTGACCCTCATGGTCATAATCACAGCCATACACACCAGGGCACAAACTTCAAAAAGTAATTTTAAATTAATAATAAACTGATACTACAATTTATGACTAGGCCCTTTCAAACTGTTTTGTATATACTGTGTTTCAATACCAACCATCCTATGAATTGAGTTTCACTGCTACTTTTACGTTACAGATGAGGAAACTTAACTGAAGTGTTTGCACACCTTGTCCAGGTCCCCAGGTTGTGAATTGCAGAGCCAGAATATAGCTAAGGGCTTCTCCTCCCGGGGTCTGAGCTCTGCAATGGCTGCGCTGTGTTCCCTCACTGCTACAGTGACTCACTGCTAGTGATAGGTCACTGCTCAACTGCTTCTAAGCTCCTACAGAGCACACATCAGGGTAACTTTGAATTACCACCTTCATCTTCATGCATGAAGAACAGCTTCTTACATTATGAACATTTGTTTCCTCTGCCTCCTTTTGCTATATTTTAGCAGTTCAGATGGCAGTGAAGCCACAAGTCACCCACCGTATGATAAGTGTTTGTAACTACAGGTTCCAGCGATTGCCTTGACTTGGGGGTAAAGCTTTTTCTTCTGTGTTTCATACTGCAGAATAAATAATATCTTTCTCAGTATCTTTACTATGTTCTTCTTGTATTTCTTTTTTAAGATTTCCCACACAGCTCTAAACTTGCTGTCTCTCTTCCTTTTCTCTTTTTTTTTTTTAAGAATTTTTATTTTTTTTTCTTGTTTCAGAACTTTTGTTTGTTTATTTATTTATTTTCATGGCCGGCTCGGCCTGCCCTCAGGGCAGGGCTGGCACAGCTTGTGGTGCCGGGGATCGAACCTCAGTCTCTACAGCCACCTAAGCTTTCCTAAGCAGGTGCTTTAGACCACTGAGCCATCCTGCCGGGCCCCTCTCTTCCTTTTTAAAAACTAATTTTAGGGACTGCAGTCTAAAACACTTGCTTAGGCAAGCTTAGGCAAGCACAGGGACTGTGGTTCAATCCCCAGCAACATATGCCATGCCAACCCTGCCCCCAGGTAGGTTGAGCTGACCACACACACACACACACATACACACACACACACACAAATAATGATAATGATAATAATCATTTTGTTGGTACCTATTTATGCTACATAATCACATCTATCATAAGGAATCTATACCAGTACCTAATGTATCTTATTTTCCTGACTCCTCTTCCCTCTCCAACCCTTATTCTCTTGCCCACCTGCATAACTCTGTTTCCCTTGTTTTTCTTCCTGTTTTTGTTCCCATTCCCTCTCTTCCATCCTTTCTTTTGTTCTCCTTCCCATTTTTGAGTATTTTCTTCTTGTTTCCCAATACCTACCCTCCATTTTGCTCCGGATTTACTGTTCGGGTTTCTTACATGAGAAACAATGAAATATGTAACTCTGTGCTTCCAATTTAGTTCACTTAAAATCGCATTCTTAAGATGTAGCCATTTATTTTTTAATATCTCAACTTTACAGCAGAGTAGTACTTCACTATATATAAAAATCGCATCCCTTTCATTGTTTCCTGAACATGTGGGCTGTTTCCAAGATTTAGCTGTTATAAATTGTGCTGCAATAAACACAGATGAACATGCACTGCTGTGATAGGATGCTTTTAATTCTTTCAGGAATATACCAAGAGGGGGAACATCTGGGTCAAATGGAATCTCTCTCTCTCTCTCTCTCTCTCTCTCTAGCTTTGGAGTTTGTTGTTTTTTTTGTTTTTTTTTTTTTTCATCTCCATACTGGCTTTCCCAGTGCCTGTATCAGGTTAGACTCCCATCAATGGCGGAGAAGGGCTCCTTCTTCCCCACACCCTCGCCAGCCTTTCTTATTGGCTGCTTTCTTGGGGGTGGGCATTCTTTCTGGAGTGAGGTGGAATCTCAGCGTTGTTTTCATTTGCATTTTATGAATGACCAGTGATGCCCTCTGTTCCTTTTATTGCTTCAGTGTGACGCTGGTTAGTTTGTCCCTTCCAGCCCTATCCAGAAACACTGTAAGCGTCACTTAAGTGGATGGCTGAAGACACAGATCAATCAGTCTGTCTGACCTCACCGGTAACCTAATGTCATTAGCCATTTGCATCACAGTTCTTGCTCAACAATTCTTATTTAGTAAGAACTTACCTAGAAGCTAGGGATGGAGGTGCATACCTATAGTCCCATCATTCTGGGAAGCTGAGATGGAAGGATTAGAAGTTCGAGCCCCGCTTTGATAATCTGATGGCTTAGTGAGACCCAGTCTCAAAAAGGCTTGGGGTATAGCTCAGCATGGAGGCCCCTAGGTCCAGTGCTCAGTGCAGAAAAAACTTATTTGTATTCAGTGCTGGCAGTGCAGCCCAGTGGTAGAACATGTGCAAAACTCCCCTGGGTTTAATCTCATCACTGCCAAAATAAAACTGTCTTAGCTGTATTTCCAGTGAGGGCTGCCAGGTATTGAACATAGACTGAAATAGAAACAAAAAATATTATGCACCCGCTGCATACCTGTATCGTCATGTGTACCCCATAGAGAGACACAGCGCATGCCAAAATAAATAGAAAGGACAATAATAGCATCTTGTTGTTTTTGTTTAAAAACATGCATATGATGCCATCTCCCTCGCAAGTCCCAGAAAGGCAGAGGGTTTCACTTAGCAGAGCTCAAGCAAGGCTGCAGCTGCACCAGCTGGCACACACATTTTCGGATGATAAATTCTAGAACCCTTCCTCTCCCCAGCTAACGCCCCCTCTCCCTCTGCTGCTGTGAGCCTCAACCTTCAATTCCTCTGGGCTTCTAAGCTCCAGGCCTTTAATTATCTGGCCCGGAAACTGAAGTCCAATGTATTATAATTTCCTGGCTGACTCTCACGGCAGAGAGTCTACTTATGCATGTACAAAAACGTTCGTGTTCACAATGTCATGTCTGTCAACGCTCAAAATCAAACCACTTCTTTAACATGGAAAAACAAGAAGCGTTGATAGAATATTCATCTGTGCAGGCAAATCCTTTTCTTCTGTCATTTCACACAGAGCAATTCTAGCTTATCACTATTTTCAGTTGCTATATTTAAAATGTGAATAGTTCCCTGAGTTAAATATTTTAGGACTCTTGCAAATACCTCCTACGTAATAAGGATCCTTAAACATGAAGGCCTGATGTCCTTGTTCTGATTCATAACCCATCCAATAAATGGAGAAATCCCAAACAGCTGATGTATTTTATACAAGTCATTGTCATAACGATAGACGTCCCTATTAGGTATTCCCTAAGCGGCAAATGGCAGTGTGCTTGGAGCTTAATATATCTAAGGGATTCTAGTTTGCTTATTGTTTTTGTTTAGCTGAGTTGCGCCACAACGCAGAATTTATTTTGTAAGCATAGGTCCTTTAAATATTTTGACAGTGTAATCTTCTGTTTCATGTTATGTATAGAAACAAAGCTGTCTGCCATTTTTAGCTGTCTTCCTGCCATAGGAATAGATCAGTGAACAGATATTTGACTATAAATGACAGGGAAGATAGCCCAGGAAAAGGGAAGTTGGATCTGCTCATTTTAGAGCTCTCATTTCACCTAGAGATCTGGCAGGAATATAGTCAGGTAGGTCATTTCAATAAACTCTTGGAACTACAGGTGAGTGTATTCTTGCACTTATAGGGCTTAGGGAGAGTGTTAAATCCATGTAACCCGTGTTCTCTCTTTAGCAATTTGTCTACTTAGCCAGTCTCAGCTGTCTCTGCTGATGTTTTCTCTCTATACCAAACAAGTAATTCAGTAACCTCCACCAGCTTCAAAAATTAAGACATGTTTAAAAAAAAAAATTATACATTTTTTTTGTTGTTGTTGTTCAATACAGAGAAAGGCGTTCACTAATCCTTGCAGAACCGAACTTTCGCCTGTCAGTTTACTGGTTACAGGCTGCACAGCCTGGAATTATTTGGTAAATATTGTTAAGAAGATTCAAAGGCAGGAGCTCGACACTGATTCATAATGCAACCTTTAGCGCCTTCAGGGAAGCAAACACCCGGCCGCAGCACAGTTGCTGGAGGGGCACCACCACTGCTACCTCCGCTCTATAACCAGATGGTTACTAAAAGAGGAAGACAGGGGGTCCCCCGATCTGGCTGCGCCCAGGGCCGCCCGAGTACCCAAGGCAGCCCCTTAGTCAGGGAAATAAGGACGCGTGAGAGACACATCTCAGGCCACCAAGTCACAGGATGGCAAAGGAGAATTTCTCAAAAGACACACACCAGGGCTGGGGATTTAGCTCGGTGGTGCAGCGCCTGCCTGGCAAGCACAAGGTCCTGAGTTGGACTCCCAGTGCCCGCCCCTCCTCCAAGACAGACATGTGCCATGTGGGCAATAATGGGGACAGCTGAAACGAATGAAGCATAGTGAGGTGAGGGGGGATGGGTGCTAACGAGGGAGCCTAGGATCCCGTGGCTCCTGGGTGTTCTTTGTTCCCCGTTGGTCTTCTGCCTAACAAAAAGAAAACCTTTTCAGTCCGGGGTTTGGGGAAGCCCACCATATTTATAGCCTCTCATTAACGTGATCTGCTGTTTTAGTCAACACTCTCTTGCTGTCTTATTTTAACCCAGTAGGGAAAATAAGTCTCTGAAATAAACAGGACTAAAATTTCCAAAAGACTACATCATTCTTATAGTTCATACATTGTAGAGTGGTAAAAAAGGAAAATTCTCCAGGGCTCTTACATGTTCTGAATTGCTGAGCATCAAGAATATCGTGGACGCCTTGTTGGTTCCAAATCAGTGTGTTGCTCTCGTGCCTGGGTTTCTTTGTGCCAGAAGGCGAGGGGAAGCCCATCCAGACAAGGTAGAAGTTTTAAGCAAGCCGGATAATGATTAGACCTACCGACCATGCTTTTCAGAAACGCTTCCTCCATCTGCAATCACTTTCCAGCCATGCTTATTTATGTAAGTATTTATATTCAGGAAAACTCTTTTTAAAATATTAAAGATGTTCCCGTCACTTTTGGAAAGCTTTGTGAGCATGCACATAGACAGACAAACTTGCCATGGCCTAAAATTCTCTCCAATAGAGTAAGACAGATAGATCATTTCACTTTAGCTTTAAAGACCCTAACTATCTTGGATAGCTACATTACCTTTAACATTTTGTATTAGGGTGGGAGTATGTGTATCTTTAGTGATACATAGACAGAGTAATAATGCTTAAGCCCATAGGTGCTATCTGCAGCATCACACATACACCAAAATAAATTATATATATGATATATACAGCTATTATATATAATTATTCTGCCAATTCCAAACACCATTTGCACTCTAACACATGACCTTATATCTGTACCACACTATGATTTCTTTCAACTTCCACAGTGTGCAGAAAATAAAAATATTAAAATAGGATGGTTGCAGCTCTACCTTGTGCTGGTACCAATCAAGACAAAGTATTACTCCATAAGACATACATAGTGCCCTCCCCTGTTACCTGTGAGTTTATATCCCTTGAGAGACAGCTAAAATTGGCTCTTTGAAATCTTTATATCCTCAAAAAATATCAAAGTAGCACAAATAAATCCTACCCTATACCTTTGAGGTACATGCCCTTTATATATCTATTACTTTCTAACAGTATTCACTTTGCTCCCCCTATGGGAATAAATAAATAAATAAATAAGCCTCCATATTTATTTTCATTTCTAATCAATCTGCAGAAAAGTGCTTAGGGTTGTGATTCTGAGTGTCAAAATGATCCCCACCCCCAGGGCTTGGCTTTGGGCGCTTCTGATGTAAACCAGGTCTTATAAACAGACTGCGTGAGAAAGGGTTTTATCAGCATACCACAGTGAAAATCTCTTAAAAACACCCGCCTTTACAAAAACAAAAGCCTGTGCATGTGGTTCCTAACCAGCTCCCACTCCCTACTACTCAAAGATAAAAAAAAGGGAATGTTGTTTTGCTGTTCAGCCCGCCCAGAGGGGACCAGGGGCACAGATGCCCCAGCAGGTTTGAAATGTGCCACAGTGGGGGCCTTCCTGGCAGTGGTCCCAGCGCAGAGATGCTAACCATGCCCAGCATGTGCTAGGGGACGCTGACCTCATTTTCAGGATGGACTCAGGTTCCTTGCAAGCAGAGAGTCCTCATGGACAAAGGCAGCCTTGTAGCACTCGGAGGGAATCCAGGGGAGCAGCCTTTGCTTAGCTGGTTTTGGTGGTGCTGATTACAAATATAGACAGCCTTTAGAAGCACCTTTCTTGCTGGTTCAACTCCTACACCCACTGCCGCCTCTTCTGATTTCTGGATCGAGAAGGCTAAAACATTCCCAGTTACTGGATTGAAGTTTTTAAGAAAAAAAGCTAAAACTTAAATGACCATGGTCTCCTCTGACGAAGTTTTCAAGTATCTGTAACACACAACATACACACACCACACCACACACACACACACACACACACACACACACACACACATACACACACAGTCTCCTACCCCCAACCTAAAGTATCTTTGCTGGCGTACATCTCATTACCCGTTTGTGAGGGGGGAAAAAAATGAGAGAAATCTGAGTCTGTTGAAAGTCCAGGGTTTTTATTGACAGGCAACAGATTGTACAATGAATGTCACATTTGTTTTAGATTGTGTAATTGGTTACATTCTTTTGAAATTGGTGGAAAATTAGATCACTGGGCAAGACAGCTATAAAATATTAGCGCACAATTTCTTACTTTTAAATATCTGGAAACTCTGAGTGGGCGCCGTGTGGAGGTCGGGTCCCCCCACAAGCAGTGCGTCAGCTCAAGCCCTGGGGGTGGGGTGCTGGCTCGGTGTCCCTCACACCCCTCTCCAGTGCCTCATCTCAGTGTTAACCACAGCTGACTCTCAAGCCCTGCAAATTCTATTTGCTGACAGTGAACGTACTCTGAGTAAATACCAGTTTTGAATTTTGAAAGTTCTATAAAGTAGCTGCATTTAGGCTGCTCAACTGTAATTGGCATCTGAAATCACTAATTAGAGCGTGCAGAGAATTTGAGGAGCACCCCCCCATTCCTGATGGAGAATAGTTTACAAAATCATGTTAGCTATTCACCAAATGTTACTGGCTCAAGTACTAGCGAGAAATGCTTTGCGTCTTTAATGTCCAGCTACAAAAATTCCCTTCAACAAGGGGGGAGAAAGAGAAAAATAAGAAGAGGGTGGGGCCTCGGCAGAGAACTGTTTGAAAGCTGAATTGCAAAATCTGGCTTTGAGATCTTAATATTCTTTTATGGAAAATTAAAGGTCTGTCAGTCCCCCTTCAGGCGCTCACACCTCTCTCTAGCTCCCCTTTCCACTGTTGCCTCTAGAGCTCTGCATTCCTGTACCCCCAACAGAAGTTCTAAAGCTCCGCTTCTGGTTGATGCACTGTGTTCCAGGTTTGGGGTGCAGCGTGGCATTCCAATATGTTCATACACTATGCAGTGACCAAATGGGGGTCACTCATGCAGCCACTACTGCACATTTATCATTTTGGGGATTGAATACAGTAAAAATGCTCTGTTCTAATTTTTTTTTTAAATATAGACCACATGTCTACAGTCACCCCATGCACGTGCATAGGTGAACTTCTTCCTTCTGTCTAACCGTGCCCACGTGCCAAGCACTCTCTGCCCCCGAGCCAGAGCCCATCCCCTGGGCTCTAACAACTGTACACTTCAGCTTTCTCAGCTTCTGCCTATGAGCCGAAGCACGTGGTATTTGTCTTTCTGTCCCTGGCTTACTGCATTCAACATAATACTCTCCAGGTTCATCCGCCAGTCTGTTATTGCACATGACAGCGTTTCACCTCTTCATGGCTGCTGAGTATTTGTCTTGCTGGACCAAATTTTCTTTGCTGAAATGATGGATCCATGCACTGATTTCCTTTCTCCGCTACTGTGACCTGCAACAGAGAGTCATGGCTGGATAATAATTGAGTTCAGTGTCTCTCATCCCAATATGTACATTAACATCACCCCAGCTGCATTTATCAAAGTGTCCTTTCTCCTACCATCTCAGTCTCGGTCCATGGGGCTGGGACTCTCATATATGTGAGTGCTTGTTTTAATGCTTTCGGGAAAACTTCAAGGCACCGAAGGTTGTCATCACAGACTTACAGATCTTTTTCTCTAACACACGAATTCACTGTCAGTTTGAGGGTAATATGCACCCCTCAGGGCCACTCAAGGCCTCCTGGTATCTGTATGGTGATGTTAAACCTGCTGTGTCTGGCTTTCTGAACTGTCCCTCAGTGCCTTCCTTACTCTTCTTTCTCAGAGGCGTCTTCTTTCCATAAAACTTGTCTAGTCACCATTCCTCAAGCCTCCCTATGACTTCTCTCTGCTCTTTGCCTTGGTTTCCTCTCCACCAGCCAAGTGCCCTACTGATGTCCCACGTCCTCCTTTTCCTGTCCTTTCTGCTGCTAAATATCTAGGCTACCGCAGTGACCTTCAATGATGTCAGTTTCTGTAGGCTCAGCTGCCATGCATTCTTACTGTGTATGCCTGTCCCCACATCAGTGAGGCTAGATTTTATGGCACTTAAAGCAATAACCATATCCTCCAGAGAGAAGACAAAGGTCCCACCTACACAAGAGAGATGGTCTTGCTGTCATTCTAAATGGACAAAAACTGAAAGCTTTCACTCTAGAATCAGGAACAAGACAAGGATGTCCACTATCACCATTCCTATTCAGTCTAGTTTTGGAGCAATTAGACAAGAGAGAGAAATAAAAGGAATAAGAACAGGAAAAGAAGAAGTGGAATTATCATTACTCACACATGACATGATACTCTACATAGAAAACCCCCCGAACTCCACCTATAGACATCTAGATTTGATAACCAAATTCATTAGCATAGCTGGATACAAAGTCCACACTCAAAAATCAACAGCTTTGCTGTACCTAAACAACAAACTCACTGAGAGAGAAATTAGGGAAGCAGTAACCTTCAGAAAGCATCCAAAAAATGAAATGCTTAGGAATCAATCTAACAAAGGAAGTAAAACATATGACGAAGATATATATATATATATATATATATATATATATATATATATATATATACTATATAATATTACTCTAAAAAAAAGGAGATTGAAGAAGATTTCGGAAAATGAAAATATATCCCTTACTCATAAATAGGAAGAATTAACATTGTGAAAATGGTCATACTTCCAAAACTGTTATACAGATTTCATGCAATCCCAATGGAAATACCAATAGCATACTCCACAGAGCTACAGAAAACATCCTTAAAATTAATCTGGAACTAAAAGAGACACAGAAGAGCAAACACAATCCTGGGCAACAAAAGCAAGGTAGGAAGCATTGCAATCCCTGACTTAAAATTATATTACAAAACTTCTGTGGTAAAAACAGCATGGTACTAGAATAAAAACAGACCTGAGAATCAGAAGAATCCATTATAAAGTGCAGACACAACTGCAAACATACTCAGCCACCTTAGCTTTGACAAAGAGGCCAAACACATTCACTGGAAGAAAGACAATGTCTTTAATAAATGGTACTGGAAAAATTGTTTTTAAAGACTAAAAAAAACATTTAATCTTTAATGCCTATGATTAAAATTGGGCCCATGTAAATCACCATGCACTAAGCTAAACTCAAAATGGATCAAAGATCTAAGTATTAAAGCAGAAACACTAAATCTACTGGGAGGAAAAAAGTAAGTATAAATTTTGAAGACATTGGGATAGGCAGAGAGTTCAGGGAAGTACTTCAAAGAATCAACAACTGGGGTCTCATATTATTTTTTGGGGGGGTCTCATATTATTAAAAAGCTTTTATACAGCTAAAGAAATCGCCAACAGAGTGAAAAGGCAACCCACAGAGAGGGGCAAAATTTTAGCCAGCTGACCTTCAGACAAAGGACTTCTATGTAGAACATGTAAAGGGCTGAGAAAAATAAGGCCTCCTCAATGCAAAGACCCAGTCAAAAAATAGGCCTTTGAAATGGATATACAGTCTTCAGGTGAAAAAATACAAATGGCAAATAAATATATGAAAAATAGTTCAGCATCATTGGTCATTAAAAAATGTAAATTAAAACAACACTGAGATTCCATCTCACCCCACAAAGAATGGTTATCATCAAGAAGTCAACTAATAAGGAAAGCTGAAAGGCCTGGAGGGAAAAGGAACCCTTAAGGGTCCACTGCTGGGTCAGAGTGTAGACTGGTGCAGGCACTGTGGAAATCAGCATGGAAACTCCTCAAAAAACTAGAATTAGAGGTTCCATTTGACCCAGCTATTCCTCCTCTTGATATTTTTCCTAAAGATTTAAAAATCTCATACCACAGCAATACGTGTTTATAGCAACACAATTTATGATAGCTAAATATTAGAAACAGCCTGAATGCCCCATCAACTGAGAAATGGATAAAAAAAAAAAAAGGATGTAGTATTTTATATAATGGAGTATTACTCAGTTACAAAAAGGATGAACTCAAGGCTTTTATAAGTAAATGGACGCAACTGGAGATCATGCTCTTAAGTGAACGAAATCAGACCTGCATGTGTAAACATCGCAGTGTCTGCTTAGTATAAGGAGACCCTGAAAGAGTAAATTTCAAAACGTGCAATAGATATTGAGAAATGGGAAGAAACCTCTCTTAATTCATTGAAGAGAAGAGTTTGAGCTTATATTGTTTGATCAATTTTTCATGCCTATGTCTTTTAATCCAAGCAACTACATTGATGATAGCACTACACAATTATTAGTCATTGTTAATCTCCTATCATCTTGTTTTGAAATCTTGTATCATTGTTCCTATGTTTTTCTCTTTAAAATAAAAACAAATAAATAATTTGGAGCCAGTGACGACTTTCTGAGAACGCTTGATGAACCTGATGATCTTCTGAACACTAAATCTTCTGGTAGATTCAACCGGTGTCACTGACAATCTCCTGGAGACTTCTTTGGTGCCCTGGGCATCACCTAGCAAAGTCTGAGCTGAGCAAGTAGGGGCTGCAGGGGAGGGTGGAGCGCCCCTCCTTTCAGCTGTAGGAAAAACTAGGGCAGTAGAAAAAAAAAATGACAAAAACAGGTCTTTCAAAGAACATCTCAATTAGCACTTTAAAAGTGAGAGATCAGCAAATACCAAAAATAATAGGGCAGCAAGAACCCATTTGATGGGCTTGCCTTGGTTCAGCATACAGGCGATGCAGGCAAGTACACATCCCAGGTGGACAGTCTAATAGGAGGCCCCATGTTACTCTGGGCCCCACAGAGTGAGTGCCTTTGTTCTGAGCTCTATCCCCAGGCCTCTCTGCACTTTTTAGTTGGAGAAAGTCCTATGTCAGCACTGACAGGAAATAAACTCACTGTATTAAAGATACAACAAAACTTTGCCTCATTCCACTTCACAAGAGATAAAAAGGAAGAAAAGCTCCCCTGAGAATCTGCAATCATGAGGAATTCCTCACATCTTTTCCAGTTGGTGATTTAAATTTATCTGAGTAGCCTTTAAAACAAGTTACCTCCCAAGCCAAGCATTTATCTCAGAGTCAACCTGAGTTGAGCAGATGGCCAGGCCACTGGCAGAAGCAATCTCAGATTTCTTCCCTTGGGTCCACAGCAGCATTCCCCCAAGTGCTAAAGAATTACCGGATCCATGTCTAAAAGGGCATGAGCTCACCATGAGTAGTCACAAGCCCAGGAATATAAAACTCATACGGTCACTTTGAGAAATGATTTGTAGTTAACTAATAAAATATAACCAGTACAGTACACACCAGTGGCCCAGCACTCATGATGCTAAGTGTGTCCATGCACACTTTATGTGCACCGTGGTGCTGAGGTTCCAGCATACTGATGTCCCGGGTTTGCCTGGCAACTCCAAACCGAAGGCAACGCAAAACACAAAATCTCTACATTGAATAAATACCATTACAAGGACAGAGTGTGGTCTTCCATGAGAGCACTGATGCTTCGACTGTAGTTACAGGTCAGCGAGGTTGACTCCAGGAAGCATAGCATGAGATAAAAGAACCCTGTCCTCAGGGAGCACCTAATGACCCAATGCACAAAAAGAGCTAAGAGAGTCAAGTACACAGCATTTTGCTTAGAGAGCTGTGTGGGAATGTTAAGATGTAGAAATGGCGTGAGAATGACAAACTGGTACAGAGCACCAGCCACTGAAGGGAGAGTGGTGCGAGTCCGAGGCAACCTGCAATTTTCAGTGTTGTCCTAACTAATAGGTGTGTGGGTATTTAACTTTTGTGGCCTCTTTTTCTTTATGATATACATATAATATTCTTCAAAAAGAATATGGAGAGCTAAAGAAGTCCCTGTACAGAATATTGAATATGATATATCACAGCAAAGATGTATTTTCCACGTTGCTACTGTTGCTTTCCATGTTGCTATTGTTGCGACGGGCGGTGGGGGATTCCGGGTGAGTGGAAATTTGGAAAGTTGGAGGATGACGCTGACCATGACGGAGATGTAGAATTGGAGGATTATAGAAAGTAGAGGAGGCCCTAGAAGCAGCAAGGTCACTTAGAGCCCAGGAAGGAAATGAATTAAAATTCTCAGCTGGAAAATTTCATTAATGTTCCCATATTTGATGACTGGAAGGTCTTTGGTGAGTTCCTGTCGGAAAGCTTTGTTGATTTGGGAAAGACGCTGGATGGCTGGGAATGCAGGGATGTATGCTGTTGATGTCACTACAGAGTTCGTGGCTACTGCTGGAAAACGTGTGATATGCAAAGGAAATCTTGAAAACAAAGTATCTGTTGAGCACTTCTGCGCATTCATGTGAGCAGTCTATGAATCACCTAATTTCATCCTAGCAGTAGATCAGTGTACGCTTGTATCAGTGAGCTTTCTATTGCCGACTTACTCTCTCCTGACTGCAAGCCAATACCCAATGCCCGCAGTCTGAGGAAACGTTTATTTGGTAGACATTTCTGTCCATCATCAGATAGAGCCAAGCAAGACCGAGGAACTTGGTGCTTCTCTCATGGCTGAGAGAAGCACTGGCAGGGAAAGAGAAGCAGGCAGAGACAGCCACTTAGGGGCCACGGCCACCCCTCAGGGGTCTCTTCTAGCCAGACCCCACCTCCCACCAGCAGGTCAGCTGTACATTCATCAGAGGAGAAACCCACAGGGGATTATCACGATCCCGTGATCCCACCTCCCTAAAGCGCCACCTACGAGTACATGCGGCTGTGGGGGGCACATCTAGATAGTGACCATAACAATGGCAGTGACGGAATGCCTGCGAGTAACAATTTAAAAGGACAGAAGGTTTAATTTTGGCTCATAGTTACAGGGGTTTAAATGCATGAACAGTTAGCTCCATTGCTTGTAAGACTATGATGAGGCAGACCTTGGCGGAAGGGCAGGGCAAAGCAAAGCTGCACTCCTCCTGGTGGCCGGGAAGCGGAGGCACAGCGTGTGTGAAAGGGGCTTCTTCCTTCTCCAGCTTCTATTCCACACAGGCCCGCAGCCTGCTGCATGGGGCCACCATACTGAGGGCAAGTTCCACATGCTAGTTTACTGTCCACAGGCCAGTCTTTTCCTAAAACACCTTCACAGACACACCCAATGCACCTCTTACTAGGTGCTCCCTGGTCTGATTCAGTGCACAACCAGTGCATGAATGTTAAGAAGCCTGATGCATGAAGGAGTAGCCCAGCTTCCAATCCCGGCTGTGTGGTTCCCATGCCGTCGCCCAGTGTCTCCACAAGTCCACTAACCCAACCAGTTCTTCTTCCCACATCCACTGGTGCTGAGAAGTAGAAATCATGGCTCACAGCAAGGTCCCAGCAGAGAAATGCAAAGAGAGTTTTTTGTTTATTTTTTGCTTTAGGAAACACCTGCATACGCTGGTGGGCATAGGACAGTTCACCCAAAGAGAAGAGAAACCTGAGGTTTATGAGAAGGATGGCCTGGCCCATCACATAATTTACATGGTTGGGGATGTAAAGGAGAAAAGTCAAAACACTGATCAAATACAGATAGACTCCAGAGAGTGTCCTCTGTCCGTGGCGTCCATTGTGAACTAAGTGAAGGAATCAGGATCGGAAAAGGATGTGTCCAAAAGTACTTAGTGTAGTTTAGTAGTTGAGTGGGTGATGGCGAATGAACAGAAGAACCAAGAGTTAGCGGCATATGGAATAGACAGGACACTTAGGAGCTGAGCTCTCCCATGGAGGGGTGACCAGGCGCCAGCAGTGGAGTCCTTAGTGCCCTGTACCTGAGCCACTCACAAGCTTAGTGTCCCTGAAGTTGCTCATCATTCGTGTAGCCCATTTCTTCATTGGCCACAGGCAATAGTAATAGAACCAAGCTATATCCATTTGCCAGGACTGCCAAAACAGATCACTATAATCTAGGTGATATAAAATAACAGAAACTTCATCTTTTTATTTTTTTTTTTTTTGTCTTTTTGAGACAGGGTCTCGCTGTACAGTTCAGGCTGGCCTTGAGCTCAGTTTTGTAGCCTAGGCTGGTCTCGAACTCTCACCGATCCTCTCGCCTCAGCCTCCCGAGTGCTGGGATTACAGGCATGCGCCACCACACCCAGCTAGAAACTTCATCTTTTATGGCTCACAGGGCAGGAAGTACAAAGTCCCGCTGCAGTGACAATCGTTCTTCTCCTGCAGGCTGTTGGGAATGTCCCTTCTGGGCCTCCTCCAGCTTCTGGTGGCTCCTAGTAGCCTTTGTTAATGGCTTCATCCTAAGCTCTGCCTCTCTCTAGCATGACCTTTCTACCCTTATGGGTCCTTGGATCTTCTGTGCTCACAAGAGCACCAAAGATTGGAGTTAGGACCCACTCTGGTAGAGTACAACCTTATCATAACTAAAGATATTTGAAAAATCTTATTTCCAAGTGTGGTCACATAATATGCTCCCAAAGGGACATGAGTTTTGGAGCGACATCTTTCTAACCCCTATCCTACTCCACTGAGGCTTAAGCTAACTTACGTAAGAACTTACATAAGAGCTCTGCCACGTGCCATATTAACCCAACACATATGCAGTCATCATAACATAAATAATATAAACTCTTGCGCCAATAGGTCACATGCGGTCAGAGGTGTGAAGAAGCGCTATTACTGAGACGGCACTGGGGTGCACTCACCTCTTCCCACCCCTGCTTTCTGCTGAATGGTACCAATCTTCCAGTGCAAGTAAAGGCGCTGATTTATTGTTTCCTGAGGATGCTTGACCCGATCCCTGACACTACTCCCTTATGCAGCCCGTCGCTCATGTGGCTCTCCTCTCTACTGCAGTGCCTGAGTAAGCAAGCTGAAACTCTGATGCCTGGCAAGCGCCAGATCCTGCGTTCAATTTCCAGTACCTAAATAAATAAATAAGTAAGCATTGACGTAGGAAATTTCCATTTTCCAAGTGCTCCTCTCAGATATTGGTCACCAAGGAGAAAGCAGTACGGACCAACCCGTTTATGTGTGCACTATACCTGCTGAAGGGGATTTGGTTATGGGAAGCCATACCTATTGGTGAATTCGTCTGTGGATGAACTCAGTAGCTGTGTCGTAGGAGGTAGGGCTGGAGGTGTGAGCCAGAGGAGAAGTTCTTTGGCAGCTCCTCTCTTCCGCTCTGCTGTCCACCCATTCCTCCCTCCCCCTTCCTGGATACCCTGAATTGAGCAGCTTTCTCAGCCTCCCCTGTGACTGGCTCATTTCTGCCTTGGAGCCAACAGCCTGTGGACTCATGAGAACCAAGTGAGCCTCTCCTGCCCCAGGGCGTGACTGCTGAGTGTCGGTGCATGAGCAACTACAGCTTTGCTGAAGCCGTGGCCTCTTCCACATGGCTGTTCACGTAGAACTCAACTTCTCTTTGTACCCAGTTTCCTTCTGGAGCAATTTGTCGGCAGCATCTGCAGAGGCATCTTAACATATAGGATCCATAGGGGGGCATTGCTTGGGTAGAACATGCAGGTCTGAAGCCTAGGCTATAGGCTGTTTTAACATACTCAGGACACAGCCATAATTTGCCTGTCTCCTTCCTGGGCGCTTTGAACCACCAGGGCTGCTAGCTGCCCAGTGGGGCAGTCCTGTGTGCACCACAGCAGCCTAAGCCAGCAGGAACCTATTGAGAGTAACTCCTACTGATTTGATAAAAGGACAGACAAGAGATGCAAAGCCATTACTGAAATAAGTACAAAAAACATATTTTCATTTTTAACATTAAGAAAGCATAGGGCTGGGGAAATGGCTCAACAGCATAAGCACCTGCCTGGCAAGCAAAAGGACCTGAGTTCAATCCCCAGTCTGCAAAAAAAAAAAGAAAGCCTAAACAGCTATATGTAGGTACAACCAACTGTAGGGGCAGAATTTGGGAAAACAAAACAGCAACAGTGAATAATCCAATGCAAAATCCAGACTTGATGATGAATTTGGCTTAATGATTGGTTGGTTTTATGCTGGTGCACAAGGCCACAAGCATTCAACGGAAACCATAGTTTCAGGTGTGAATTTCGTTCTTTTGCTGAGCTGGGCATAGTCAGCACAATAGTCTGGCAACACCTGGCAGTGACAGTGGCAGCCAACCACAGCTGCCAGTCGGCCCCTGGACCACCGATGAATGCCCTGTCGATGCGGTAGGCAGGGGTGTTCAGCCGGTTGGGCATGCCAAATCCTTTCCAACTCAGAGTACTTGAAGTTTAAGAAAGACTCCTCAGCCCAGAAGTCTGTGGTGAGGTGAGGATCATTGATGCTCACTCTGCCACTTGTAGAAGATGTTTGGGGAGAGATGAGAGGCAGGGAGATGAAGGCAAGCGGGTCATCATTGGAGCCACATGGGCACAAGGGCAAGCACATGGTCTGCCCTTGACAAATACGAGGATTCAAGATAGAGCATCGCCACTATAACAACGCATCCACATGTTATATGCAAATACTCAGAGCAGGCTAGACACTTCGTGGTCCTTCTCCTGTGAGCCTTATTAGCATTTCTCCTAAATTATAGATTTTCTTGAGTATGGTCTACCGTTCCAAAGCAACGCATCAGCTACCTCAAAGAATTGTTTTCCAAGTATTTTTTTTTTTTAAAGGAAAATATAAAAAATAATGGTTTTTGCTTTTTCTGCCATCCTGGAGTCTGGGGAGGGTTGCTGGGAACAGGACTTCTAAAAGGCAAATATGTCTGGAAGACTATGGTGCAAAGCCACTTTTGCTGGCTATAAGTGGGGTCTCCAGAATCAGAGGGAACATACAGCTCTTCTTAAAATTGAAGGTGTTTATGCCCGGGATGAAACTGAATTCTACCTGGGCAAGAGATGCGCTTATGTATACAAAGCAAAAAACAACACAGTGACTCCAGGTGGTAAACCAAACAAAACCAGAGGGATCTGGAGAAAAGCAACTCGGGCCCATGGAAACAGCGGCATGGTTTGTGCCAAGTTCCGAAGCAACCTTCCTGCTAAGGCCATCGGACACCAAATCCATGTGATGCTGTACTCCTCAAGAATTTAAACTAATGGAAAATAAAAGTGTATTTGTGCTCTTGTAAAAAAAATAATAATAATGGTTTTTAAAAGAGCAGTAGAGAGGCCCGGCAGGAGGGCTCAGTGGTCTAAAGTGCCTGCTTAGGAAAGCTTAGGCGGCTTCAGGGACCGTGGTTCGATCCCTGGCACCACATGCTGCGCCAGCTCTGCCCTCAGGGCAGGGTGAGCCGGCCATAAAAATAAATAAATAAACAAACAAAAGTTCTGAAACAAGAAAAATAAAAAATAAAAAATTCTAAAAAATAAAAAATAAAAGTAGAAATGATACAAAATTTCACTAAAGAAAATGATAGGAAAACCCCACCGCTGGGAGCTGAGCCTGCGCACCCGCTGCGGCCCAAGCTCCAGCACTGAACCCATCAAATAGCCCGTTTGGCAACCGTTCCGGTCCACGAGCCTACCAGGACTACTCAATCCCAAAGCTCCACCTCCACCTACAGACCACATCCGCCAGGATTCACAAAAGCTAGCAGCCAGAGCCCCAACACAAGAGTCAGGAACCTCTGTAGAAGAACCACCTTGGGGTCTCCAGACCAAACGCCCATAGACACAGCATAACATCGCCAAAGTGAAGAGGTCGCTTCCATACAAAATGATAACAACAAGGAGTAGGAGGCAATCTCAGGACCCGTGCCCACCCAAACCAAATACAGAAGACACTATCATGGAAGAAAATGAGAATTATACAGATGAAACCTCTGAATGGGTAGCATCTGAGGCAGA
>PVJA010014754.1:0-46806 GCA_004027025.1 Myocastor coypus | reverse complement strand
GCATTATGTTAGCAGTTCAACCTCTAACTCCTTCATTTAGCTTTAATTAGGTGTCTATAGGCTATACCAGAATTTATGTTTTCACTAAGTGAACTGGCACAAAGGGTACCAAATATCTTTACTTAAGACTGAGTCATGCTTGTATAAGAAATTGCCCCAAATTTTAAATGTGTACAATATAGCAGTATAGTTTACATTGTGTTCCAAAGATTGTTAGCCTTAGCTGCCCATAGGAATCCCCTAGTGGAGTCTTAAAAACACAGCAGTGCTACTGCAGATCCTGATTCAGTCCTCAGGGGGAATTATATGTGTAGCAGCCCTCCACATGGGAATCTGCCACACATTTACAGCTGAGAAGCACTGCTACTCTTCAGTAAAATGTATCTTTCTGAAACTGTGATCAAAATTTTTTTTTATACTGTGAGTTGTTAAACACTGGGATAATTATCTCTTTAGATTCTGCCTGCATTGATTTGTCATTTCTTTCTATGCTGAATTATTTAGGAATATATAGAGATCTTTTTGTCAATCTCTTTAGGGAATCCAGCAGCAGGGAAAATACTACTCACCCTGAATGGAGTTTCACCACTGTGCGAAAGAAGCCTGACCCAAAGAAACTGCAGAATGGGGCTGTATGTATATGGAAATGATTAGCTCCTTTTGATAGACTATAGTGAGATGATCATGCTGGTTAGAATATAATGAGACTATAATGCTAATTAGAATTTAATATCCTTAAATGTCTGTTTCCTAACTGTACATACAGCACTCTCCTTTTATCTTTAGATTTAAACCAATTAAGAAAGTATTTAAAAATATAAGATAATATTAGTGTCTTTAATGCAGTTCACCTAGATATACAAAAGCCTAAAGTATCATAGACATGTATTATAATTGTAGAAGATAGGGCCTTATGGTTGGTGGATCGAGGTTAGTGATAGGATGAAAATATAGCGACTTGCCCTATCTTATGTCTTGAGGGAGGTAGTCAAAGTAGCTCACATGTTTTACAGAACAAGTAGGAAAATCATGAATGATTATTATAATTTCACGTGTATAACATGTTTATTTATTCAAAGGAGCAAGACCTTGTGCAAACCCTGAGCTGTTTGTCTATGATAATCACACCTGCATTTGCTGAAGTAAGTGCAGGTTCTTTGGCACTATGTATCTATTTTAAGTAGGACAGTACTTTAAATATTATAGCTATCAATCTTTCTCAGCTTAAACAGCAGGACGCAAATAATGCAAGAAGAAATCAAGCAATTGAAGAACTCGAGAAAAGTATTGCTGTGGCTGAAGCTGCCTGCCCAGGCATTACAGATAAAATGGTGAAAAAATTAATTGAAAAATTTCAAAAGTAAGTTTGAAATGTCATCTTTAACTATTACTATTATGTTGACATTTTTATTAGATATAAATTTATGATACAATGTAGTTATTTTGATGCAGTCACTACAATTACTACTACAAATTATTTTTGAATCATTATGTGCGTCAGAACAGTTTTGGTTGTTGCTCATCTTAAAATTAGCATTTGGAATTATTTCTTTAAATATAACACAGTAGTTTTCCCCTGAATGAAATGGTCTCCCTGAACCCATTTCCCTAGAGGAGAGTAAATAAAAGGTATTATTTGAGCACTTCTAAACTTTATTTAGGAATGCTTTCATTCTTGCTTTTACCCTCAGTTTTTGCAGAAACACCTTTATTCATATAGTGGCCAGTGCTAAAATTCCTAAGTTTGACCCTTGCATGAAAATATCAAGCAATAAAAAGCTCTTATGTCCAACTTCAGTTTCTGTACTTTCTCTTGAATGGCTGATTTCATTTTTTTTTTATTTAGGACAGGGTCTGCAGGGTCAATAGGGTCTCACTATGTAGACTGGACTTCTGGTGATTCTCCTCTTTTCAGCCTCCCAAGTCCTGGTATTACAGGTTTGCACCACCACGCTCAGACTCAATTGCCATCTCAGCATGCCCTGGGGGTGGAACCAGTACAGCAGGCCGGGATTTGAACCCCAGCCACTGAGCTCTGTCTAAGCAGGTGCTTTAGTCTCCTGGGCTATCAGCCTGGCCCTGTTGGGTTCATTTTGTTCAAAAAAGTTCTATTAAAAATCTTTCTTCCAGGGCTGGGGACATAGTTCCATGGCGCAAGTGCCTGCCCGGCAAGTGCAAAGTTGTGAGTTTGAACCCCAGTCCCACCAAAAAATAAAATAGAATAAAAATCTTTCTTCCACTAGACTTTTTTTTTTTTTTTTTGGCACAGAGAATCAAACTCAGCACCTTAACCTCATGCTTGCCCAGCAGGCCCTTTGTAACTTTTATATGAATATATACACATACATTCCTTAGTTAAAGCAAGCTGTATAAACATTATACTAATTTCACTTTAAATCCACTGTATCTCTTCTCCGTGTACCTCTGTGTTTGCTCGTATTCCTGATGTTATTGGGATCAAATTGGTACAAAGTGAATTAGCTATAAAGTCACACACTCTCATAGATGTTTCTGTGCCTTTTAGCTCACTTGTACTCCTCAAAGCCCCCTTAAAATTCCCTCAGCTAAGTTGGAGAAACTTTCATCTGCTTTTCAATTTGTAAGAAAATCGATCAGAAGCTATGAAATCGAATGCTTATATTTTAGCATTGACGTGTCAACAATCAAAAGAATTGATCTTGTTTGCTGCATCACTTCCTTCATCACAGAGTTCATATATAAGTGAGAAATACTACCAAGCATAATGATATATCAATTTCATTGTTTTGTACTTTTCTAGGTGTTCTGCAGAACAGTCCCCCTAAGAAGATTTCCAGCGGCTTCTCTTTCATGTGGACCCAGAGAAACCCACCAAAGCTACTTCAAGTTTATCAATGCTTTACTCATGAGCTCTTTGTGCCTTTTGATCTTTGCAACATTGAGGATTTAGCAAAAGCTGTTTGACTATTTTGTGATGGTGATTATCATTTTATATTTTAAAGAGATTATTTGGTGATGAATAACTTTAGTACTATACTTCCACCTGTATTGTAGTGAGTGTGTTGAGATACAGTTTGGCTTTTAGGTATCATTATTGGTTATGTTGCAATAAGAAACACCTTGCAAGGTTTGATCTTTAGTTAGCTGTACACTCATGAAACACACAAGTCTTGCAAAATCATTCTAAGATATTCCACTCTGGTAAATGATCAAGTTTGAGAAAGCTTTTTGTGCACAGGCATAGTAACAAAATGACTCATTTTGGGAAGATGGAAATAAGTCATACATTTTTAAAGTAGAAGTTTTTCAAGAGGCTCTTGAAAATGAAACGTTGGAAGTTATTCACTCTAACCACCAGGTTGGTACAAATTTGGGTGTCTCAGTGATGACCACATTTGAGAGCCCTATTTGAAGCATTTATAGACACCAGGTAGCAACTCAAGAACCTCTTGGTGTGTGATACTCATGTTCTCTGTTAGATCGAAGAGGCAATTAATCAATATTCAATATGAGTAGAAATTTGTGGAAATACCAGTGTTGGCTTTTGATAACACTGGGTGAGTTAGTCTGGCTTCATCCTTTGAATCTTCAACATGAATGCATATTATATGCTTGGGTTTAGTGAGCTTATATCAAAGATAATTGTCCTGTGATTAAATAACTGATCAACAGGTATGAATTAATTTCCACCAGCATATTTGGGTGGTGGCAGTAAATTGTTCTATAAACTATTTATGTTTTCGTGCTTCTATAAGCATCATGTGTTCATATTTGAAAAGATATTTAAATGAGCATTTTAAAATTCATATGAAAATAATCATAGTACAGAATGATTTCTCTCCAAACAAGGTAAGTTAGACTGTACAGTTAATTTTCATTTATATTTATGATACTGTTAAGTGGGTAATACCTTTTTCTTTAATCCTAGGATATATATATATTGTGTTTGCTTATTTGCCAAATGGTTATAGGCCAGTAGCTGTAGAATTGTTGGTATTAGTCACTTTTCATTATTAATGTTTTATTGTTTGGATCAGCACATTTGGCTTTGCACAAATCATTTTTAAGTAATCTGAATATTTGCCAAATATTAAAAGAAAAGTGTTCTTCAAATAAAAAATACAGCTTTGTTGAAGTGGCCATTATAGTCTTTTTTCCCATTCAGACAGTTCAGAAAGTTGTGTTTCACATGCCAAGAAAATTCTTTTCATTGGTGCCTATACTGTAACAATTACTTTTAATGTATTGTATTTGGAAGTAATGGTTCAGTTAAATATTTTGCTTGCTATGTAACTGAAATTCAATTATAGTTTATAATCTGTAGAGCTCTGAAAATTATTTTGCAATTCATACTGTGGATCAAATCAATATTTTTGTAAATGTAAAAGCAACAAGTTTGTAGATTGCTTGTTTGAAACCTTATAACACAGCAGCATCACAGATATAAATTGTATTGCTTATTCACTATAGTTACTAGTCTTGTAACCTGTTTCTAAGTGAAGTATACTCCAGTGTGTTGGGAGTTTTGAAAATAAATATTTAAATTTCGTGATCTTCAATGTTTGTTTTCTTAGGTGGGATATGGTTTGGTGTTTTGTTTCAAATTTTATTTATTGTTTGCCCTCATTTTTTACTAGAACATTATGACCGAAATTTTGTTGGACACTATATGAAAGATACTTTTTACATTTTATTAATCATTTATTATAGCTATACTGAACACCTGTCCTGATTTCTACCTCCTACCTTAAGAAGTTGTTAATAAAATCCCTTTTGAAAATATCCTATGTTAGATAATAAATTATCCAGTGCCCCTAATTACTGTCTCCCTAGAAGGATGTTTGTAGATTTGAGTGCTACAGCTCTTGGAAGAAAGCGGAAAATTAGCAACCATG
The DNA here is from genome assembly GCA_004027025.1 of Myocastor coypus. Lineage (NCBI taxonomy): Eukaryota > Metazoa > Chordata > Mammalia > Rodentia > Myocastoridae > Myocastor > Myocastor coypus. Next base: position 41,932 of record PVJA010014754.1, on the reverse strand, counting down.
TTCAGAAATTGAGATGAAAAATAATGTACAGCATAAAAAGTTTCAATCTTTTCTAGAGGAAAGTTTGAGAGTAAACTTTATATAGCTTCAAGAACCTATTGAAGTAACATATACAGGATTGGACTTTGCCGTGTTCTTATTAAATAACTAGACTTGTGAGCTACTGCATATGAGTCTAGAAACAGGAAAGTGTTAGAATGAAGTACATTAAAAGGAACATTTCAGATGTAAGTAACAGGAAACTTTTATCCACTTTCTTCCCATTAATTTATATATATAAAATAGCTTACCTATAAATTGCTTCTTGTCTTTGAATTTTCCATTTAACCTTGTTTAACAATGTATTGGGCTTAACATTAAGGTCAATAAGCAAAATAATGATCTCATGCTGAAGAGGTCAAGGGTAGGAATTTGGTTCAGTGACACAGTATGGTGTCAATACTATCATTTTTCTTTTTAACTGCCCTCAGTTCCAGTTCTCTGTCCCTGCAAATATGTTTACACTTCTCTTCCTCCTTTTCCCTGTTCTATAACTGTCCTGGCCCAAGTAACAAGCCAGACCCATTCACTCCTGAAATTGATTCAAACACAAGGAAGACCATGCTTGTTTTTTTAATGGAATGGATTTACCATCACTCTTTATTAAAATAGCATCTCATTTCCTTGCTTGCAAGCATGCAGCAAGTAAATCCTGGCAGGAGAGAGTCAATAAGCAAATGGATCTTTTAACTATTCCCTTTCGCTACATAGATGTTAAGGATACAGATGTTATAAATCAAACATCGTAATATCTTCACCAGGCATATACCTGGCTTTAGAAATTCACCTGCCCCATGAATTTCATGGGCTTTGCATTCTGCCAAGTGCACAATATTAGTTCTAAATATGTGTTGTGTTGAGAAGGTCTATGCTATCATCTTGTTGCTAATGTTATAGGAGGACCATGCTGTTATATATATATATATATATATATATATATATATATATATACATATACATATGCTGTTTAAATATAAAATGGCCAACACAGTCACACTGTACAAAATCAGATGTTGTCACAAACCAGTTCACTATGCCAACCCATCCTGTTACAATTGTTCAGTACTGAAGAATCTGCCCTTCATTTATACTGAAGAAGTATACAATGGAGATGACAAAACTTCACCAAGCCACACTGTTGGAGATGAGAGGACATGTTCTCAGGGAGTAGAGGGGGAAGAGAAGAGTGAAGCCAGGGCACCAATCATCAGCTGTATCTTTCATAAGCCCAGTTCCCAAAATTGGAAGATTCTCTTAATGCCAATGAAGAGTGGCATAGAAAGTGATTTATAAACAAATTGCTTTTTTTTTAAACTTAAGATGTTAACATGGAACTGGCTTGGAAGTGTTCACAGAGTTAATACTTTTAGGTTAAGAAGTAATTACATGGTTTTACCAAAGTCCTGTCTTCAGTAGGCGGTGTGCTGAAGGAAACATCCTCATCTTCATCTAGCTGTAGACTACCAGAGGACAAGCGGATTCTGGCCATGGGAGACTTTATTCCTTTGCCATACAAAGAGTAGTAGTCTGGTTTCAGAATCTCAGACTCAGAATCACTAGATTCACTAGCTACATACCTTTCTGCTGCAGTCTGATCCATTAGAACTGCTGGGAAGTCCTGCTCTGCAAACATACGTGTGAGCACGTCTGCTTTACAACTCAGAGCAGGACAAGGCCCTAAAGGCCTAAATTCTGACCCAAAAGGAAAATGAATGGCTTTCATGTCAGATTGGCTCTGAGACCGCTTTGGGTTTTGTTCTTGAATATTATACGCAAATACATCTTCTAAATGTGGGTCTTCTTCGAGATCTACATTGATGTTGCTCCTACCACTAGTCCTGGGCATAGCTTCTTGGAGTTCCTGAAGGTCTTGCTGAAAGCTCTTCATTCTGACGTTCCGTGGGCTTCGTTTGGCTGGCTTTATTGCAGTGGGCTCTATATAGTTGTCTAGTCTTATCTTTTCCTCTGCCATCAGTGGAGACTGTCTGGTTACTTGGGGTGGCTTGTCCACATAAAAGAAGACTTGGGGAGGTATAATATCAACCTGCTGACTAGCACAAGGAATATAGGGCACATCTGTGTAAGTTAGCTGCTTCACTGGTCTCATTTTGCTTATGAGCCCAGAAGATGTGCTTACGTGATTGTTAGCAAACTTAGAGCTTGTTTGGAAAGAGCTAAGAGGACTCCTTTCCTCAAAGAAGTCTCTGGGGTCTGGATCAGGGTCAGTTTTAAAAACAGAATCTGAATAAATAAAAGGGAATGAGGAAGTGCTTTGGGACTGATGTAACAATATTCGATCTGCTTCTGGTTTAGAATGCTCCAGCTCAGCTGCAAACGTCACCTCTACTGCAGAGTTCCTCCTCTTGCTGTCCAGCACAGGCTCAGAGGCATGCCCTCCATTCACATTTCGGTAGTACCTACTGCCATGGGCTAGTCTCAAATCTTCCACCTTGAAGCAAAAGACACATTGGTGAAATAATAAAAAATATATTTGAGGTCGGGATAGGGTTCTGTCTTAGCCTTGAATTTGGAGTGTTTGTTTTCACAGAGGCATTTCAGTCTGTGTTGTATTCCTAATTGCTAAATATATATGTAAAGGATAATAATCTTTAATGCAGTATTCCAAGTCATGAGTTAAAAAGAATTAAAATGCATTAGGTATGAGCACGAACCCCCATGAGGAATGTAATCATTATGTACTGCAAACTTATACTAATAAAATATACAACTTAAAAGTGAAGTGGACTATATGAACAAGCTAAAGAAAGCTAATTTAAAAACATGAAAATTTTTCTTAGTATGCTGTGGGGCAGGGGAGATAGCTCCGTGGCAGGTCCCCCAACTTCCCTGTTCCAGCCTCCTCCCAATTTTCTACAAATCGTAGGAGGAGAGCTATGAATGGCACAGGTAGTTTCTATGCTACATAGTAATTTGAGCCATTATAACTTTAGTGCTTTTTGAATAAAAACTATCAGTGACTTGAATGAAGGCCAAAGAGTTTCTTTGTCTTCTAAAAAGAAGAAAAAAGTAAAACAATTTCAGAATGGCACAAGAGTTTCTGAGACCTGTAATTAATTTTTATAGAGATGTTCTGAAGAAAAATGAGTAACAAGGTTGCAACTCTAAAACTCAAATGAAGCTATCATCTCACAGATGCAGGGCACCAATACTCGCATTACATTCTACAAATAAGCAGCAAAATACTTTAAAACCTGACACAAGACTTTGTACCTTCGTCTAAGCCTTAAGATTTGTCAGTTAAACAGAAAAAGCAGCGTTCTATTTTTCAAAATAGAAAGTCAAAGGGATTTATTTGAATCTGTGTATTAGGAGAGGTTAACAGTACAGATTTCAATCTAAAAATGTGTCAGATCCTTCTACTGTGTAGAGCACACATCAGTGTTACTCGCTGGACAGTCTTCCACTGCTGGAAAAGATTGAGCCAGTAGACCTCTAGCAAGGGGGAAGAGAGCCTCTGGAGGAGGCAAGCCTACTAGGACACAATAACTCTTATACACATTAGAAGATTGGAGAAATGGTTTTTGGAAGCAGCTGAAATCTGCATAAATTACATTTATCTAAAAAAGTAGGAATTTTTGAAAAACTTACTTGTTTTGAAACATCAGAGAGTATGTCCGGTGAGGACCTGCACTGTCGCTCATGGTACTGAGACGGGTAATGTTTCCTGCAATCCACAGAGAGAAGTCACTGAAATGTCCATCATGGCACTACAAGGATGCACTTAAATCTCTGAGTTTAATTTAAAGTCAGCAGGTGGTAAAGAAAAACCACGTACCTTTCAAATGGCAAGCTCTTCAACCTCCCCTTTTTCCCATATTCCAAAAGTTGCCTTTGGGTTCTCCCACTGTTACAGAGATGAGAGAAAAATCAAAATCATTCATTTCAGTCATAAGCCAGTAGGTTACTAAAACTTGACAGCTTCACTTATTGTTAAAAACAAAACATCTGGGCAAATTACGTACAATGTGAACTTTTACCTGTCACAGTCATGGTAATACTGTACCCTACAAACAGGCATAAATACAGCAGCCTCAATTACATGGAGCCTAAATTTTTTGAAAAGTTTTCAAAGCCAACTAACTTTATATAATCATTTCCATGCTAGAAACAAAAGTCAGGTAAATAAATGGTAAAAGGGGATTACTCAAGTCAGGCGTACACTAGCAAGGAAATCCAGCTGACTGCTAGGAGAAACACAAGAGTCAAAAAAGAAAAACCAAGCATGATAAAGCCCAAAAAGTCTGGGCCGTTTATCACTGAACTGTAAGGCCTGACATGCCTCCCCTGCCCTGAGGCCATCACCGCACTCCAGCTGCCTGGAGAGGATAATAAGTGATGTTTATAATAACTCAGGTCATTAAGAATAGGGCAAAATATGTTCAGTATCATCTGTTTAAGAAGGCAGGGATTTGTAGAATACACTTTGGAAAGATTCCATTAAAAATATGTGTTTTTTTTTAATAACTCAATTCTTACTAGGACAGGCTTCCACTACTTGAAAAATCCCTAGTGTGGAAGCATTCGATTAGAATTTTTTAATCTTAGCTAAGAGTTTTTGAAAGCTGCTTCTAATGAATTCCTAGGCTGGTGTGTTCAAGTAAAAACAAGATCTTAATTCAACTTTACTTCCATTATTCCAAGATGTGACCTAGAGTGAGGAGCTTCTAGCATAATATTGCTCAATCTTTTTAATCCTGTGAACCCTCTAGGGCTCTGTCATGCTATCGTTTGCTTAAAAATCCCCAAAAGGATGTTGTTGAGCTTCAGTTTTCATGGTTTGAATATTAACTTGCATGTGAGGGAAACAATACGTTCACTGAATATGGATTTGCAAACTGCTTATGTCCCACTGACCCAGTCTGGCAGGTAATTAACCCCTCTCCTTGTCTGCTAGTTAGGAAATATTGATCTAAGGTGACCAAAAAGACAAAAAAAAAAAGAATGAGAATGGTACAGGCTGGGGAGATGGCTCAGTAGAATAAGCGCTTGCCTGGCAAACTCATGGGCCTGAGTTCAATCCCTCGTTCTAAAAAAAAATGAGTTAAGAATGAGAAGGGTATAAGTGGACTTTTTGAACTGGGCTTTTGTTATGTGTCTAGTTTGTCCCCCCAAATCCTCCTGCAGTCATGGGTCAGGGACTTCTAAAATTTGAAACTAATTCATGATCAAAGCTGCGATTATGGGTCTTAGTGCTGTTAGGATTATGGGTGTGAGTACTGCTGGGATTATGGGTGTGAGTACTGCTGGGATTATGGGTGTGAGTACTGCTGGGATTATGGGTGTGAGTACTTCCCCCAGCCTGGGGTAGATAGCCTGAAGGCAATTTAAGAGAGACAGATTTCCTCTCTGTTGCTATCCTTGCTGCTGCTCCCTTTGCTCTCACTTGCTCTTTGCCTCTCCCATGAACTGCTGCTCTCTGCCATGTGCAGCTCTGCCTTGGAGCCAGCTGAGCATGGGCTGAAACCCCCAGTACCTGTGAACTAAATAAACCTCTCCTTCCTTCATTTGGGGTGTTGGGTATTTGTCCCAGCAATGAAATAAGAGTAACTGAAGCAACTTTTTACTATTTCCACAATTTGGATTCTTTAACCTTCTGCATTACTGGAAAAAGTACTGTGCATAGTTTTTCTATGTGTAGAATTTAATTACCTATAGCGGAAGCTGGAACCTTTGCTACAAAGTAGGGTTTTCGGCTTTGATTTGGGCTCTTCGGAGAGCCTGAAGAAAGCATGGTACTCCACACAAGTCTTCCAGAAAGCCTTACAGGCATCTCGGCTGGCCATGGTGAACTCCAAAGTGTCCTTGCATAATACCTGCATGAACCAATTTCCATCCAGCATATCATGCTTTGAAAACAGCAAAGTCCTTCAAATTCTAGAACCTTCCAAACTATCTGTCCTGGGAGCCATTCAGCTTCTGATTTTCTATTTAGTTTCCTTTGGGTCTCACACTTGCTAAAATCAAATGATTGGCAACCTTCCGAGGAACAAAGAGGGCCACCAGTCACAAGCAGAGACTTCTCCCAGGCTTGCTTTACATATTCCCTTCACTTTAAATGTTTTTTTCTCGCCTCCCCCTTCTTAAGAACATTTTTATTAAGTTGTAAATTAGGTTAAAATGAACATCCTAAGGCATCCATTCATAATGACAAGTTCTAAATGACCAACACGAAAGGAGAGAATGTATCCTTACAGATGTAAGGGTTTATAGGGTGATTACATGTGCATGTGTTTTTAATGGACCAGCTAGGAACATGTTTTCCTCTAAGTATTGTTTTGTTCGGTGGTGTTCTCTGTTGCTCTTTTCCTGTATTTTGCACTAGGGGAGCTTGGCCCTCCAGACTTAAGAGTTCAAGGATTTCCCCATCATCTGAGTCACCTCAGTATAAGGGTATAGACACACTTATAGCCCTCTTTTTTCCAGTCTCACCAACCCACTACGCTGACCCCCTTTCTCTTCTTCCTTCCCAGGCTTCTGCATGCAGTCCCCAGGGCTTTCTCCATGAGGTTCACACTGGATCTGGTCCACTGCACTGCTCAAATGAACACATGTATTTAATGCTCAAGAGTACAGGCCAAACTGGATCTTTTGCAGTTGAAAACACATTTTATTTTCTGTATAGTCACAAAAGAACATTATTTCTAGAACCTTTAAAGTATCAGCCTATACAGTCAATACAAGCTTGCCCAATAGTAGCTCCTTTTGTTTACATGTATATCCATACTCCGCTTGGCTTTGGCATATAGTAAGTATTCAGTAATTTCCCTTACACTGAATGAATGAAGACACTATAAAATGGGCTAAAGAACATCAAATGTTTATTTCCATAGTCGTAGATCTCAACACTCTCACTTGACTTGTCAATCTCCCACAAATAATTTCCACAGATACCTGTCAGCCCAGCTGACCCATTTTCCTATGACTTTATTAATATTGAATGGAAAATCAGAATTGTTAGTGTTTTACCTTTAATAAAAGTGTGAGTAAAGCTTGAGCTAGTTGTGTAGAAGCAGGAGGAGCCAATTTCCACTACTCATATTCAGTCTACTTGCAGAAACAAATAAGAAATTCCAAGCAAGCAAAAGGGAGAAAGCTGCTTACCAAAATGTTGGCATGAAGTTTGATGAGAAAATGCTTTCTCTTAAAACTCAATTTGCGAATTTTAGCCCAGTTGAAAGTATTGATTTTTGTATTGCCCTGCAGTGAAACACAGGGTAGATTTCAGAATGTGTCAGCACATGTTGGTTTGTAACCCAGCACAAAGATGATAGAAAATATACTTCATGAATGGGAATCATCTTTAACTCCAACCCTTTTCATACACAGGTTGATCTTGTCAATCTAAGGAGATTCTGTGACCAAGCCTTCCAGGTGGGATAGAAGGATGCTCTGGAATACCATGTTGACACTTTTCCAGATATTTGTCTGTTGGTCTTTCCTTTGGAACGCCTTTCCTCATCTCCCAAATCTATCCCTTTGGCCTACATCATTGGCTCACATCCCAGCTAAAATTTTAAGCCCCTGTCATGTGTGTTACCTGAGTACTTCACATCCCTAGTACAAAGGACAAGATTAGGCTTGTGTGGTGAGAACAATGGCTTGCTATTATTTAACTAATTATCAGTCTTCTCCTTATTGAGATTCAAGTTTCATGAAGTCAAGATCATTGTTGTTTACCTCTGTGGCACTAGAGATTATCGCTGCAAGGATATGCAATAAATGTTCTGAAAAAAAAGATGAATGAGCAGATGCTTTCTCAAGTGAGGTCAATAACAAAAGACTATATGAATACACCATATTTTGGATCACTCATGGTGATTTTGGAGGATTTGGACAGTGTCATTATATGGAGAGTTTACATGACTAAATCCACTCTTGTAGAAGGTCCAAAGAACCTCTTTGTGTCTTCCCACCACCCAAGCCTAACCTGATCCTTGTATTTCTCAGAACCAAAATGATCAATGACCAGCTGCACATGGAAAGAAAGTGCAGTGAGGGAAGAGGGCTTACCCAGAACATAACCCACTGTTCCTTCCCTTCTTAACTGGTGATAAGACTGAGTGTGCAGTCACCTTGGGAACAGACACCCAAGGTTGAGTCTAGATTCTCTCCACTTTGCAAGATAAAGGGCTTGGAAGAAAGAGTTACCCGTAACACTAGCACCCCCATGTGAGCAACAGCCAGGTGAATTTGTGTCCCCTCGCCATCACTGGCAGGATGAGGCCTGATGCCATACATATCCAGCTTCCTTGCAATATCAAGTAGCAGAATGTCTGATTCGGCCGGGCTTCTACCACTGCAAGGGAAAAGAATTTATGAGCCTAATAAATGTAGCAAGTATGACACTTCCACCCTGAGAGCTCCATCAAGAGCTCTGCATTTTCCTGAGCCTGAAAAATTTCAGGCTTGCGGGCTTGCTTTTAAGAGTCTGTCCCTGCCTTTAGTGTCCTCCAGTAGAAAAGCAGGTGTCCCATAAGTACTTACATGTGCTTCTGATGAAAGTGCACTATCTTGCTCTCTAAAGAGTCTTGGTTTGGTAAGTATCGGGTTTGTGCCAGATGTTTCCTAACTGTTTCTTCATGAAAGTCACCCAGCTCTGCTGCAGAATGGAAAAGAGTCATTTCTCACATTATCATTAAAAATTTAAGCAATGGGGTACCTGATAAACCTTCTGACCTCCCCCAGACAGCCCTTTCTTTGTAGCCTGTGGAGCCCTACCATTCTCCCTCCATGCTTTATGTATACAGTGTTTGTCTTTCTGTAGGGGAAGAACAAGTAGCTCTTTTTCAAATCAGGAGCAGTGAGTGGGTTCTTTCAAAGTCTCGGGTGCAGTGAAGTTACAGACCCAATACAGGATTTAAAGGCTCCAAGATCACAGTTTAACATTTTGTTAGGTTTTTTTTTCCCCTCTCACATTCTTTCATATGATCTTTCCACCTTCCACTCCTGTGTGTTACAGGTTGAATGTTATCTATTCCAAATTTGTATGTTGAATTCTGAATCCACAATACTGCCAGAAGAGGCTGTTTGGAGACAGAACTTTTTACATTGGTGATTAAGTTTCAATTGAGAACACTGTGGGCATAGGCCAATCTCACTGGTACCCTTTGGAAACGAGGCTCCTGAGACTCATGGAGGGACGCTAGAGGTGGGAGCACAGAGAGAAGAGACACAGCCAGCAGCAGCCATCTGAAAGCCAAGGAGTGAAGCCTCAGAAGAAATCAAACATGCTAACCCCTTGACATTCGATTTTCAGTCTCCGGAATGGTACAAAATAAATTTCTCTAATTTAGGCCACCTAGTTTCTGGTATGTTTCTATGACAGCACTGGTAATGTGATACATCCTCTATCCCACTCCACCCTGATCCTACATTATCAAGAAAAGAGAATAAAAATGCTAAATCTAATGTAAGCCAGTCACAACCAATTCATCACACTGTACATTGGGAATCTCTTAAATCCCTAGATATCTGGAATTCCCAGTGGATGAATCATTCTAGAAATCATTCTGGCCTTTCCAAATACCTTGATATTTGTCCATGATAATAACTCTGTCTTTCTAGATGACTCCAGTGTATTGCTGTAAACATCTATTACAGCCATATACCTATACAAGCAATTAAAGTATTTAGGATTATCTGCCCTAATGTAATAGCCTTAAACTGCTTTGACTTTTGAATTATTCTGCCCTGTTTATAATTTTCATGCTTTTTCCTGTCTATCAGATTTATATTAGTGACTTTCTGGTCATTGACTTCCCCTGAAGTCAAAGTTAAGAACACTTTGTTCTAAATTGAAACTGGTAACTTAATGCATAAATGTTGGTAAAGTATGGTCTATAAGAGGAGATTCTTCATGGGTGCTCTCCTGCTGAACAAACTGCACAGACGACAGTGCGTTGGTCTTGAGTGCTTCAAGGCTGTTCTTTTTAGTTTTGCCTTTTTTTCTTCTGCCTTGGATTTTCATTGGTGTTTTAAGTAGAGGGTATCCTGAGATTTAGTCAAGTGAGATAATGTATAAAATTCAAAATATAATAAAAATCTCCTTATAGAAAATATTTTTAAAAGCTAAATCAGTCACTTTTTGCTTTCCAATATTGATGAACATACAAATCCACCTAAGGCTCAGTCAAACTCAGACCACTTCGCTAATTAATACTGTCAAATATTCAAAGAGGATATATATTAAATTCTTAACAAATATTTCTAGAAAAGAGAATAAAGGATATTTACCAATTCATTCTCTGAGGTTTGTCTTATCCTGATAACCACACTGGGCAAGAACATCATAGGAAAAGTATATATCACGATCCCTGATATAGAGGCAAATCCTTTAAAACTTATTAACAAACTAAATCCAGAAACTTATAAAAAGGATTATACACTATAATCAAGTAGGACTTGTCCTAGGATTTCAAGGCTAGTTCAACATAGGAAAAATAATGAATGCAATAGAAAGCCTGGGTTCAATCCCCAGTAGAATAAAAGACACACACAAAAATGTCACCATACTTTATCACCCGAATAGGTACGCAAAAGTTAATGAACAAAATCGAACATATATTCATGGTTAGAAACACTCAACACTCTGAGGGGACCTGACTGACCTTGTCAGATACAAAAGTTACATATTTTTGTAACATAGGTCTTGCCTTATCTTGGTCTTAACCATCCAGCAGAAAAGTCTAACCATAACGTATAAAAAGGAAAGCCATATTAGTATGCTAAGTTGTGAAAAGCTCAAGTCAACAGCCCCCAATAATGCCAGATGAGCTGATAATTCACTACTGTTAAGGACTATTGGACTAAGTATACAGCTACTTTCTCTTTCTGCAATGAAAAGAAAGATCTGCACTAATGAGGTTTAGACAGGAAATCATGTTTGCATCTTGTACTTTAAACAACTACAATGAAGACAACAATATATGCACCCAACCCCCTCCCCCTATGGATAAAGTGGACTGGGTATGTAGCTCCATGTGAAAGCCTGGGTTCAATCCCCAGTGCCAAAATAAGTAAATAAGGGTTTAGTCAAGAGAGAGAGAGAGAGAGAGAGAGAGAGAGAGAGAGAGAGAGAGAGAGAGAGAGAGAGATTTAAAATAAAATGAAAAAGCTCAGCATGTAGAATAATCAAAACAATCCTGAAAGGGAGAAATAAAATCAGAAGATGTACACTTTCTTACTTCAAAACTTACTACAAAGGTACAACAATCAAAATAGTTCAGTAATAGCAAGAGGATAGACATCTAAATCAATGTGCCATAACAGAAAGTCCAGACATAAACTTTTGCCTTTACAGCTACTTGTTTTTTGACAGATGTGGCAAAACAAGTCAATGAGGACATAATAGCCTTTTCAACAAAAATAGTTTGGGAACAAATTGACATCCATGTGCCTACTTCATACCACACACCATCCAAGCTTACAAATAATTACCTCCAAATGAATCACAGATCCAAATCTGTGAGGCAAATCTATAAATGTTTTAGAAGAAAACTTATGAAGAAAGTTATTGTGGTCTTAAATTATGTGATAAGTACTGATACAAAAAGCAAAAACATGATCCACAGAAAAATAGTTAGAAAATTAAGTTCTACCAAACTTTTAAATTTACGTTTCAAAAGACAGTACTAGAAAAATGCAAAAAGGAGACAGAATGAGAGGGAGATTGGAGATCACCTAGCTCAAAAATTAGAATTTGCGTGAATTTCAAAATTTGCAGTAATATGAAAACTCATTTTGTAATGTGCAAAAGATTTAAATGGTGTTTTACCAAAGAAAATAGCAATAAGCATTCTTTTTTTTTTTTTTTTTTTTTTTGAGACAGGGTCTTGCTATGCAGTTCAAGCTGGCCTTGAGCTTACTTTCGTAGCATAGGCTGTTCTTGAACTTGCACCGATCCTCCTGCCTCAGCCTCCCAAGGGCTGAGATTACAGTGGTGCACCACCATGCCCTAAGCATTCTAATGACAATTTGAATTGTAGTGAGGTATCTGTTCATATTCACGGGAGTGGCCATAATGAAAAACACAGGCAATACAAAGTATTAGTGAAGGTGGGGCTGGGGAGATAGCTCAATAGCATAAGCACTTTCTTGGCAAACTCAAGGGCCTGAGTTCAATCCCCAGTTCCAGAAAAAAAAATGTTAGTGAAGATTTGGAGAAGTGAAAACTTCATATGTCTGTTGTTACTGTAACAATCTGGAAAATTTATTAAAACATTCTATTTTTTATGAGCAGAACGTATTTATTGAAGGAAAGATAGACTCTGTCCAAGAGAGGAACAGGAGGGAGGGTCCTGAGTGGGCGGTCCCCAGGAAGCTGTCTTTTCCAGGGACTTTTATAGAGGAAAACCACATGGTGAGGCAGGTCTAAGGCTGTGGAAAAGACATGGGAACTCACTTAGGTGGGTATGAAGTGGGACAACGACTACGGTCAATCAATGAGATAACAAGCTCTATTGCTCAGGTAAAATTGGGATCTAATGGGAAAGCATGTCATGTTGCAAGCAGGCAAGAATATTACCTATAAGGCTTGGGTTCATGACTCTTTCCAGGCTCTTTCAAGGCAATTGATACTTATTTAGCTTATCAATCCCTGATGCTCACCCTTAAGGAAATATGTAATTTATTATTATTATTATTATTATTATTATTATTATTAGTAGTAGTAGTAGTAGTAGTAGTAGTAGTAGTAGTAGTAGTAGTATTTCCTTTTTTTTGGTGGGACTGGGGTTTGAACTCATGACCTTACACTTGCCAGGCAGGCACTTGTGCCACAGAGCTATCTCCCTGGCTCCTCTAGATTCTACATAAATTTACCACTGACATCCATCTATTTCAACTCCTAGGAATTTTATAAAAATACATGAAAACATCTATCCACACAAAAATGGATATACTAGTCTTTATAGAAGTACTAGTAATTCTATAGTCAAACTTGGGCTGAGGAGATAGCTCAGCAGTGCAAGTGCCTGCCTGGCAAGTGCAAGGTCCTGAGTTTGAGTCCCCATATCATAAAATGTGCTCTAATAGTAGTCAAACTAGAAATAATCCAAATGTTCATGACCAGGTCCACAGGTGAACAGAACATGATAACTCCATAAACTGAAAAGAATGCAACAGAAAGAATGAACTGTAATATGTATGAATTTCAGAAACATAATATTGAGTGAATCAAAACTGAGTGCATAAGACAACATATTGAACCATTCATTTACATGAAAGGTACAAAAAAGGCAAATGCATAGCAAAAGGAAATAAATTAGTCATTGTATGCCGCTGAGCATGGGAACAGATAGTGATTGCAAATGGGCCTCAAGAAGAGATCTCTTGACATTATGGAAACGTTCTGAAACTGGGATGTGGTCATGATTGTGCAACTCTGTAAATGAATAAAAAGTCTTTGAGTTATGCATTTTTAAAATGCTCACCAACTGAGGAATGAACAAAAAAGATATGGTATTTCTGAACAACACAGTGTTACTCAGCTACAAAACAAGATAAATTTAAGCCTTTTGTAGATAAGCAGATGCAAGTAGAGAATGTATTGGTAAGTGAAATAAATCAGATCCACATATGCAAACATCATATTGTCTCACCTGTGTGAGAACCCAAAGGAATAAATAAAATCTGAAATGTACAATAGATATTGTGAAAGGCCAAAAATTGGTTCAATGGGAAGGAAAAACTGAGATGTAAAAAAGGAGAAAAGAAAGGAAATATATATTTGTGTAGGGCCAGCGAGATGGCTCAGTGGTCTAAAGTGCCTGCTTAGGAAAGCTTAGAGTCTAAGCCTTAGACAACCACAGGGACCACAGTTCGATCCCCAGCACCACATGTTGTGCCAGCCCCAGCCCCACACTCAGGGCAGGCTGAGTTGGCCATAATAAAAAAAGAATTGTGTATATATGCAGGATAATTTGGATAATTGTACTAGTAATTTAACTCAGAACCTCGCACTTACCAAGCAGGCACTTATGCAGCTGAGCTATCTCCTCAGCTCTTTTGTTTTGTTGTAATTTTTCGATTTTTTTTATAACTTTTTGTTGTTGTTTTGTTTTGATTTTTAACCAATTTTGTACGTTTATACCTGGTAACCTAAACAACTGATTTGAAGATAATATCATGCAATACAGCAACCATTGTTGTATTCTTAAAAAATAAATAAATGTATACCTTTTATGGTATATGAATTATACATTCATAAGGCTATTTTGAAAGATGTACTTCATACACATATACGTATACCAATCTTTCTGGTAGTTGAATGAAAGACCCCATCTTGACTCTTAAGAAAACACAAAAACACCCAAGACTATAATTGTTTTCCCCTCTATACAAGACTATGACAAAGGAGGAAGAGGAAGAAAACTACAACACAAAATTTTTCAAAAATCACCAGACAAATGTTATCAGCACTTGCATTCTTACCATTCAGGTCCAAATGTCTATCCTCTATGTCTTCTGTGATTTGTTTTTCTTGAGCTTCCCCTACTTCCACCATTCCTTCCTAAAGTTGGCTGTTTTCACCATAGTAGCCAACATGACCCTCCTGAAACCCAATTTACGTCGGATGGGGTGGTACCTTTAATCCTAGGCACTTAGGAGGCTGGTGCAGGAGACTTACAAGTTAAATGCCAGCCTAGGCAACTCGATGACACTGTCTCAAAATGAAATTTTAAGAAGTGTGTGGATATAGTTCAGGCCTCCGTAGGTTTAGTCCTCAGTATTACAAACACAGAAAAATCAGATCACTCCTCTGTCTGAACTACTGCAGTGGCTTCTCATCTAATTGCGAGTCATATTCTAGGCCTGTAATACACTGTTCAGGCTGTCTATGAATCCTGTCTCCTGCTGTCACTCAGCATGTCTCAGCCAGGCATGTTGTCACTTTAGAACTTCTTCCACTGATATTCTCTCTACCTTGAACTCTTTTCCTCCAGCCTTTGTTGCCAGGCTTGCTCTCTGTCCTCCTTTAAGTCTTTGTTCAGCTGTGACCCTCATAGTAAGCCAACCCTTCCACTCTGTTGAAGTATTCATACCCACCCCAATATCTCCCGTCTTCCTTCCATGCTTTATTTTTCTGTGCTGCTTCTGACTCCTTCTCACATGCATTGGATAATGTCTTTTATTATTTGGGTCCTTGTCTAATTTTCCTTCACTGACAAAAGAGTTCCAGGAGGATAAGGAGTTCTGTCTTGGTTCAATGCTGTGTTTTCCATGCCTATAGCAGTATCTGGTGCACAGTACAATAGCATAATAGTATCTCTTCCACCTATAATGGTATCTTGCAAATGGAGGCCTTATTTGAAATGTACCATTGTTTTTAAGAGGGAGTGTTTGGCTGCAGGACAAAGGTGTGTAGAAGAGATCTCAGTGGATGAGGTCAGATTGTGGAGTTTCCTGAATGCCTAAGCTAAATATAGGCAGCATTGAACAAAAACTAGATAAATGAGTAAAGGAGAAGAAACATGAGCCATATGACTGTTGTGTGCACTGTCTTACAGTCCAGTGATGTGACTGGGATGGTGTAGAAAAACTAACTCTGGAATTTCAGCAGCCCTTCTCCCAAAAAGCCCTCAGCACCGCCACCCCTCAAAATACTTACCATTGATAAAATTACTTCCAGGAAAGCCAAAGTGCCCTGTACTATGCCTCAAATGGCCACTGGGGAATTCCCAAATCCATATATATAGCTGTTAAGAATGAAACGGCTCTACCAAAAGAGGCCACTGAAGAGACACCATCCTATGACCACTGCCTTAAGAGCCAGCTAGTGGAGAAGGATGTTTGCCAGTAGCATTTTATCAATCTGCTTTACCCTGTGTCTCACACCTCAGTGCTAGGTACATTAGTAGACCCATTATCAGTAATCTTGGCATTCACAACCTTTCCAAATGATGCTTCATTTTCTATGGCATCCCTTAAATAGATATATTGCATATGTACATATGTATGTATGTATGTATGTATATGTATATTGTTTCCTACTAAACTATTTCTTTCATGTTTCCCTCTCTGCTTATTACCCATTCAACTCTAATATGTCCCTCTCAAGCCCCACACAAAAACCACATTCTCTTTCAGCCTTCCCTAAGTACTATTATTCTTACTGCACATTGACTTTCTGAGATTCTAGAACTTGTTTTCATTGTCCCAGCCAAGAGTCACTTGATCAACGCAGGGCTCCTCCAAGTGCTTCATTCTACTGCTTCCCATGAAATCAGAAATCTACCATTTATGGACTTGCAGAAAGGTAAGGGACAGAGGTCAAGAATGAATTTATGAAACAAACAAAAACTAAAGTTATGATCTTGTAGGATTAGTAAGGAACAGTGTATTCTTGGGAGGCCTCTCTAAAAGCCAGAGAAAGCCCAGCTGGTCTTAGAAGAGATGCTATCTCTAGCTGCTTAGACCCTACCCTTAAGGGCCTCCTTTCAAGCAGAACGACAGTGACCCCGAGGCCTTCTTCGGCCTGTCTTCCTGATTCAGGCGAGGCCAACTTCATGGCTGCCAGTAGTGGGGAACACTAATAGATGCCTGGGGTCCTTTTCCCTTTTAGCCTCTCTGCACCTGCTGTACTCTGCTTTGTTCTCTGGCATCACGATAAAGAACAGCACAGAAATCATATTGAACATGACCCTGTGCTGAGGACAGCACGTACCAACCATGTATCCTGGGGCAACACAGGAAGTCAGAGCTTGCCTGGCAAACTCCATGCCTAGATTTGTCCAAACTATCTCCTGGCCAGCAAGCCCAGGGGCAATGGGAGGGAAAGGCTGAACAGAGATAGAAGAAAAGTCAGCCTTTACTTTAAACCCCCAGAAGCACTTTGTGAGAAGATACTTCCATCACTATTTGCAAAGGCACAACACACAGGCTCAGAGAAGTCAGGGGACTTGCTGCATTTTAGGTGCACTTCCAGTCCAACCACCAGTGGCTGCGTGAAGCAGCTCCTTTCTCATGCTTCTCTCCTCTCTTGCTGACACAGTGCTGGGCAGATAGGGGCTGCTCAGAACCTTTGCTGGTTTATCCACGTGGCTAAGTGGGTCCCAAACTGGACACTTGTTACTTACATTGGAGGATATGTGACACCATCAGCGCCGTACAGTTGTCACTGCATGGAAGCCTTCCTACTGCCAGATCCTTCTTTATCTGAAGCGTAAAAAGATATCTGCAAAGAAGTTTGCGGAAACTTCATAACAAAAAAACAGGAAGAAGAAAGAAGTACTCCTCTTCTCCCAGATCCAAGACAAATGAGAGGAAGAGCACCCCCGTCACATGTCTGTCAATGATGATGAACACATAGGCTTTGATTGAGCCCTAAGCCAGCCCTACACCACAACTCTGGCTGATCCAGCATTTTGGCATGTTTCATAGTCATTAGGAATCACCCTGGCCAAGTCCTTTCATCAACTTGAGGGAGCTGGCCAATTGTTCTGTCATGGTTTCTGCCATGTCGTAGCAAAGCCACATCCTGAGCTACAGAGGAAAAGACACACAGCAGGAGTGAGTGTGCTTCAGGTGCCAATACTACACTGTTTCCTAAGCGCTTGGCAAACACTCACTGTGGCAAATGAGGTGGGTAGAGCAGGAAGAACATCCCGTTTTACAATTATGCTGAGAGGAGTTCAGTGATTCTGACAATGCCCCTTGACCTACAGATAGTAAAAATGGTTAGAACTCAGGTCTGCCACTGCAGCCAAGCTGCCTGATATGCAAAAGCTTGTATTTCAGACATCAAGGACTTGGGAGCATGCTTCTGTTGGTGTCATTCCCTTTGGCAGCACTGCTATCTCTGTATCACCAGAGCTTAGCCCAGTGCTTTACACAGAGTAGGTATGTAATTAAGGCTTACTGAATGGAACTAAGCCTGACTGATACTTTTCCCACTGAAGCCACATGAGAGACTCACAAAATGCAGGTTGGTATTTAAGATTCTGTCTAACAGACAACATTTGTCTTACACAAATGAGACCTTATATACAGAAAACCAAATTTGAAAAAAGTATATAACAAAGACTCCACCACTTACTGCTTTCTTCCATGGTCCCCAATTGGTTCCAACATTATATGTGGGTAATCAATTAAGCCTTGAAGGCAATGTGGTGGATAAAAATTAATCGCAGGTGAGAAATAACAATCGAGAGAAAAAACGTAGGAGATGATAATTCAGTTCACAAAAGCATTAATCACTAGAATTCTTCAAATCATGAACTCCCCTCATGTATTAGAAATGATTCTATTAGAAAAATTATGTTTCCACACTACTCTCAGAAATTCATGTATAACCTCCAGGAAGGCATCCCCACAAACTCAAGTAGAATTAGTATTGTGAAATGAACAAATGGGGGGGAGGGGTCAAAGGAAGCCTCACTTTGACCACTACTGTTTTCAAATACAGATATATGTGAGAATAATCAGCACAGTTGCTAATGGAAGAATAAGTATATGTTGCTCCTAGCAAGAGGGAAAGGAAATTTCTTATTATTGGACATACTCCTTGCTGTGAAGAGGGCAGCTGCCGGCTACAAATACCAAGTGCTCACTCTGAACAGCTGATGAATGATGAACCATTTATCATCACATTGATTTGCTCATTTTTTGAGAAAGTTTCTCTCCATCAAAATTGGTCAAATTTAGAACTCAGCTGAAATGGGTTGGCAAATGCAAACTGATATACATCCCAAGACGTCCAATTGTCTGGGAGCGTGGCCTGCAACTCATAAGCGTGGAGAGAACTGAGAGAGAAAGTGGGTTATGGAACGAGATTCTGCAAAGACCCAGAAGGAAGTTCTCCCTATCCAAAAGGGGACAAGGTGCCCAGGCTATGAATCTGTAAACCAAGAGAGCTGGACTAAGGTATTTCTTAGTTTCATAGTTTCATTCTCTGTGCAAGAGTGTAAGTTGAGAAAGCAAAGCAAGCTTTAGGGAGTATGATACTGGCAATATGTTTTTCGAGAAGTGGTTTCATATTGTGATTTGGAAGGGCATTTTCCTAAGTACATATTGTCATAATTTCTGAATGCTTCAGTTTCTATATCTAAAACACATCAGCACACACTCCTTTTTCAATGTGTATGACAATCAGGTGACAGCACAGCTATACTGATAGAGACACAATATGCATGCTTATTGTTGCAGCAGTTAACGGCATGTCCACTAAGCAGTCATCCAGATCTTCTACCCTTTCTAGAATAGCACCATACTTCTTGCAGTTCTAAACTTCTGAAGAAGAACACCTTAGTGGTCAGCCATGCCTTCCTTCACCAGCTCCACACTATCTCCTAAATGACTAAAAGCCAAGCCTTGCAAAAGATGGCCAGAAGCCCCTTCCCTGACAAATACAGAATGATGATTCTCAGGTAATAGCATGCAGGAGGCGTATAGGTAGATACCATACCTTGTAAGTTCTTCCCGAAGATGCCCAGGGTCCACTGGGAAAAATTTCACCATAAATTTGAAAACAACCTCCTTAGGATCTTAAAACACAATATCTCCATAAGTTTTATTTAAATGCAAATTGTAACAGTTACAGGTCTTTACACACATGCACACACAGACACCCTTGCAGATACATACTTCTCCACTTCCCTCCCCTCTCCATTACACCTTCGGACAGACTTTCATTTGACATTTCCATTTTTCACATGTGGAAGGGTTGCATCTCTCTGTGGACAGCAACCAAGAAAAGCTCTCCCAACCATTTTTCTCTGCTGTTTCTTTTTGCAAAGGTGCAACCCTTTGTTTTGGGACAACAATGCTCAATAAAATAAGTGAGTCCCAGAAGGTTACATACCAGATGGTTCTTCCAATACAAGGGACTCCCGAATAGAAATCATTTCAAGAACAAAATAAAAGCGAGATTGTAGGAGACAGGGAGGTAGGCTATGGAGATGAGAAGGGATCTGAGGAAGGGTTTCTGGGAAGGTACATACGAACAAGAAGTGATGTGAGTATGTACTAGGTGAATGTCATCATTATGTTTCACATAATATACTGATAAAAGTTTTAAAAATTACATCATTTGTGGCCAACTGTGTACTGTTTTAAGAAGTATCCCATTCTGTCAAATATTCCTCTTGCTCCTCGGGGCTCTGCATTGCAGCCTGAGAGCAGTGCCCACACACTTGCAGCATTCCTGTTCCTTCTATAAATATTTGTTGGTTGCTTCTTATGTGCCAAACTGTACTGAGCAGATACTGGGGGCAAAAAGACATGTCACAGTCCCAAGTCAGACACGAAAGACACACAGATAGACTGTGTGTTCCGACGTGTTGTACCACAAAATGGGAAGCACAGAGGAAGAAAGAGTTTGGAGAAGCTCAAGGAAGTTCTTCTAGAGGAGTTGACACCTGAGCATGGCTACAACATTTAGTCGGTCAAAATGTAGGACTGTGGTGCAATTTCAGTGACACATTATTATGCAATGTGTTCATAGAAAAGTTCTGTTGTTTGTCTAAAATTCTAATATCATTGGGCATCCTTTCTTTGATTCATGAAGCCTACACCTGGGATTCACTCTGTCAAGATCAGAAGAGAAAGGAATACAAGTGGTTAGAGGCAGGGGCAAAGCTAGAAAAGTAGTCAGAGTTTAGTGCTTTGCATGTTCCATGAATATGACTGGACATTACTCTAATAGTCGTAGGAAAACATGAAACTGTTTTAGGCAGTAGAGTCATGTGGCCAGCATCTTATTGCAAGGAGATCCCTCTGAGAGCAATGGAGGTGATTGGTTAAGATGAATCAGTTTAAATGCCATTGGAATAACAGGATTGATGATCATCATGCAGTGGGAACACACGGAGCTATGAGTATAACCAACATGTGGAAGTGAGGTTGGGAAAGAGAAATTAGGAAATATACTGATACAATATTTCTCAAAACCACCTGCCTTAGAATCACCTGTGAAATTGGCTCACCGTGAAAGTTGATGGTACCCAACCCAGAAATGAGAGTGACAAGAACACCAAGTGACTTCCTAATATATGCAGAAATGTCAGAATCACTTCCATTGGTTGAAATACAGGGGGAAATATTCCACACAGAGCAGGCATCCCAATATGAACTGAAACAAGTTCTCCATACTTGTAATGCGTTAAAGACAAAGAATCTCCAAGGAGAGGGCAGATAGCATTGCAGACCGACCTTAAGCACGCTTGAAGATTTGCAGTGGTGGAGCCTGAGATGTATTCCTAGAGCCAATCCACAGAGCACTGTAATTACCAGTGTTCTTCACATCTACTCAAGAATCCAGCAGCATTGAGCTTCTTCAACTCCAGCAAAATTGAAACCATTTTCCAAATTGCTAAATGTACTGAATGTGAGAAGGACTGAAAGAATATATCACTGCCCTCCGCCCATATGAAGGTGAGGAATTGTATACAGTTGCTGACATGTGTATTTTTCAAGTTTTAACTTTGAGCTATATTCTTTAAGTGATTTTCCATACTTACTTTTTACTTGCTTTGTTATGGGCTTCAGAAGTTCCAACCAAACCTGAAATGACATTAATGAAAAGCTTGTTAGATCATGGCATTTTCATTTGTTTTCATTTTTTAAATAACAGATAAAGGTCAACATGAAATAAACAAATAGTGAGATTGTTTAGATTTATAAAGATAGTTAAAAACAGTAATATTTAAGAGATGACATACCTTTGCCACACTCAATCTGTTCCCTTATATCTTTCTAATAGCAGTAAGCATTGCTCATCTAGAATTGCTTTGTTGTTGACATTTGAATCACTGCTCCTCATCTCAGTAGGATGATAGACGTGTCCTATGCAAGACTCATTAATTGCTACAAAAACTAACGAGGGCATTTGTCCTCATATGTAAGTTCTGTCATCCCTAAATTCCAGCTTAATATACCTAATGAGCCTCTCTGGGGTGGTGCTTAGGTCCTATAAATCAGGAAAGAAGGTCCCTTTGAACATTCACTGGTGAAGTCAGGGGTCTTAATTTTACGGGCTGATGTCCTGTCTCTGGACAGTCGAAATGTGGGCAGCTGCTCAAGGTGACTAAACAATAAGCTTTGGTGTATAAGAGTTTGTGCATGGCAAACTGTGATGATTTTTAATAAATGGGGGTAACCTATTATATTCAATAGTTCTGCTAGGGCATAGAAGGTTTTTATCTTTTGCCTGGGGTTGAGCCCTACATATGTAGGTGCAGCTTGCCTTTAGAAGCAATTTTACACACATATATCTCTATAAGAAAACTGACTTACATGATTTCCAGAATGGCTGCAGAATTCTAATCCAAAATATTCCTTTTCAGCAAGATTGAGGTGACTGCAACTCAGGTTAAACAGCGCTTTTCCAGATGATTTTTGCTAAACAAAATTCAAAGATCATAGTGCAGTTTGTGTATATAATCTGGCTTTGAAAATAGTGTGGAAAAAAGGGTCACAGCCTCAAGACTCTTAAAGATCCATTTCCTTTAAGCACTATTTAGAGAATTGTCCTTCTAAAGGATGCTAAGGCACTACAAACCCACACATCTATCTATAGATGGACTGAGCAACACCCCCCAAAAGCCTTAGAATGAGGTACTCTCCTGGAAAAAGATAGCCCTGCACTTAACCACAGGCAGATCTGCAATTGTACGCTAGCAGTGGACATCCCTAATCAATCCACCACACAGGCAATTTGAATGTCTTACCCTTTAAGAAAGATGTAAACCTGACTCCCCTCCCTAAAATGCTCTCAGACTCTCCTCCTCCTGGGGGCCCTTCCTGTCCCTCAACCTCATTCCCTGTCCTCTGCCTACCACTTTCCTCTGTTGATCTCAGCTTGCTCAAAGTTCCCCACACTTGACAATTCCCATCATGCTTTGCACCCATGCTACTGTCATCCCCAGGGCAGCTGCCCTTCCCACCTACTTGCTTTTGCTGACTCCTACTCACTCAGCCCCTATGATCTCCTGCGCACCCCACTGCTTGCACCATACTCTGGCTTACCTTACACATGCACTTCTCACCCTGAGCAGTTGGCTGCCCCCTTAGACTCAGTTACCCCATAGCAGTGACCATGATTTCTTGTTCTTTTTACTCACCAGGTCTAACTTAGAACCTACCACATCCTGAGGGCTCTTCAATGTTTGCTGATCCAACATGAAATTGGTCAAATTAAACATTGGACTCTGAGATTTCCTTTCACAGCTTGGCCCACCAAATCTGCACCCAGCATTCTCTGTTCACTAAGGGCACACATAATGTTCTGTTTTTTTCATAAACCCTCCCCCCACACACATACACAAACACAAGCACACACACTGTAAAAACAAAATAGTGTCTTTGTTAGGCTCTTCTGAGAATGAGAGCTTTGAAGGGCTTTCCATGAACATCTCTCTGTGTTGAGTATGGCCAAGATAATCTTCAGCCACTGCCTGCTGCCCCTGCTGTTGTAGGGAGGACTTGAATGGGAAAATTAGGCCCTGGCTCATAGGTTCAAAACACTGCTGAAAACCCCTAGTTAAGGGTGAGTCACAAGGTGTACAGAGTGATGCAAAGGAAGCCCTGCACCAGGAAAACGTAGCAGGAAGTCACTGACCGATAGAATTAACAACAACTTTGAGAGGTCAGGGAATCCGTGTTCCCCACCCCCACCCCAAAGTGATACCACACTGAACAGAGCCCACATCTGGGATTTAACAGCTTCCAGGAAGAAAGCTACCTCACTCCCTTCTCCCGCAGACCAAAAATACATCCTTCTTCTCCTGGACTTCCCTGCACTGGGTTACACTGTCCAGAGCTCCACTAGCTCAAATTCGTGTGGGTTTAATCAGGACCCTATTTTTAAATGCGAATAGGCCACAAAGCCTGAAATCCATCCCACCCTGAGCACCTGGAGAGAGAGCTCCTGTAGGGGAAAAAGGGCTTTGATTTAATGTGGGACATCACGCTGGAGATAAGGTCCAGGAAAAGGGAGTCAACATTGGGTTAGGAGTGCCAAGGACAGGTGAGGGGGTTGAGGGAGGAGTGCCTAGTCAGAAGAGGGGGGCGCGATTTCTGCCTATGTGGCAACCTTGCCCAGGGCAAGTGCTGACACAGACCATTCCAGACAGATGAAATTGTTCCTATTTTTAAAGTCTTCTAGACAAGGAGATGCCGCAAGATTTTTATTACGAAAAAATTTTTCTAAAGAGAAAGTTGATGGTAATACTTTTTCTAACACCAAAGAAACATTTCAGTCACAAGGACAAGATTGCATCACAGACGACAGTTTCTCTGCAACTAATTCAAGAAGCTCAATGTTTTCCTTTTTTCCCTCTTCGTTTTTATTCTTAGTTTCCATCAGGACAGTTAAACCTCCTCATTGATGCTGCCACCTTCCATGTGTTTGTGTATTTAAATGTTTCTGTAGTCATGAAGACTAATATATATATTGCACGACTTCTTTGGTTTCAAGTCAATTTTTTTTTTCTTTTTTCTTTTGCTGTTTTCTAAAAGATGCAGCAGCATGTTTATAAAAATAATTCCTGGATTCTTCCATCGCAGTAAATAAATATTGTCAAACAGTTCTAGAAACCTTCATAATTTATGCATTTGGAGGTCAGGTTCCCATGAGGCTCATGATCTTCACCTTCATCCCCAGACCAGGCTTATTTCCCTTGCATCCTCCCTACCTTGAAATTGGCCAGCCTTGTGGAATGAGTTGCATAATAGGTATGGTCTTGGTTCTGTTGCAACATGTAGCATTTAATTTTTTCTCCCATTATTATCCAATGGTTCATTTGCTATGTTATGGTTATCTTTCTCATGATATCTCCTTACTTACAACAATTCTCTGTACAGTTGCTTGCTTTTGTTTAACATAATACATTTCAACATTCTGATCAGCCTCCTTCTTGGCTGCTCTGGGGGGTAAACAACATAATTGACATCAAGGTCTTAGTTTAGGGCATGGCACATCGTATGACATGAGCAATGCATGTGTGTAGATAAATACGTTGAAATGAATATATTTGTGATAGTTCTAATTGCTATTGTAAACGTACACTTTAATTCATATATATATATATATATGTTTACTATGAACAGTAACAACATGAGTTGTTTCTAGGAAAATTACTTTGATCTTTTATACAAACTCAATGAAAGTGAATTCCTATAATATATCCTGTCAAATTAGTTCTTGATATGTTAGTGATAAAAGATTGGAAGAGAGAATGTACCAGATTCTGATGGGATTCTATACCCAAATTATTGTCCAAGAAACTACATACATTTTCTGTGTTAATGCGGCCAACACTGGAAATCACAGAAGATGCATTATAGATGTGATTTAAGAAGGATAAGCAAAGCAGAGTACAAGCAGAAGTCTGTACCAAAGAAGAAAATGCCTAAGCCTTGCATAAAAAGATCAACTTACATAGGTAAGGATGTATTTTCTGGCAGAGTAAGCCCAATGGTCTCCTCTTTAGCTAATTATATTATTTAACTGGTCAACAATGAGCATGAACAGGGGCTGGGGAGATAGCTCCATGGCACAAGTGCCTGCCTGCCAAGTGCAAGATCATGAGTTCGAATCCTGCCAAAAAATGAGTATGCACAGCATTAGAAAAAGCACTGTAGAACTGGTGATAGTAGTGCATGCCTGTAGGACCATCATTCATGGAAGCTGAGACAGGAGGCTTATAAACCCAAGCCCAGCCTTGACAACTTAGTGACTTATCAAGGACTTTTCTCAAAATAAAAATGATCTAGAGATACAGTTTAGAAAAAAGGCCCTGGCTTCAATTTTTAGTACCTCTACATCTAAAGAGATTCTAATACACCCACATACTGATTGCAAAAATAAAATTAAGGACTTACAGTTACAACTTCAGAAAGGAATAGACTAGAAGAAAATATAGCAGATTATTACAAATAGCCTAAAAGTTATTTTTTATTTTTCCTCACATTTATTGTACTTTTGCAGAGCAACACAGTTGATTTACAAAAATTAAGTCTAGTATCTTATAAAGTATCTTATAGATACTCCCCTCTTTTCCAGAGTTGAATCTAATATTTAAAGTGCTATTATGCTGTCCATAGGAGATGGTTCCCAATGCCACAGATGATAATCACTTGTCCTGCTCTACAGCCATAGATAATTTCTTTCATCCCAAAGTATGACCATCTCAGCGGGACTACATAACAAAATACTATCAACTGGCAATTGACATGAGCAAAATCAGTTTCCCCACACTTTCATAGGTTGGCAATTTAACACTAGGAACACAGCATCATCAGGTTCTGTAAAAGGCTCTTTTCTTGCTTCACTGATGGCCACCTTCTCTCTGTCTTCACCTAGGGAGGGGTTAAAGATGAGGAATTCATTTCCTTTTTTTTGTTAGGCTACCAGTTCTTTTGGATAAGGATCCCATCCAAATGCTCTTGTGTAACCTTCATTACTTTCTGAAGGCCCTGTCTCCAAATATAGCTCCATTGCGCATGTGCACTTCAATGTAGGAGTGTTGGGAAGACACAAATCAGTTCATAGCAATCCCGAAACTTGATGGTCATTTTAGTTACCCTACTTACTCTTTATCATTTTTGGCTATTCTCAAACACTAAGTATACTTTTGAATAATGAAAATATATGAGGTATTTTGGAAAGAATGCATGCAATTACAGAAAGCCAAAGGGAAGTTCCAAGAATGGGCTGAGTATGGACAATAAACTCGATGAGACCGAGCATCATGTCAGCTGAAAATATGGGCTCTAGGGCTTCACACGCCTGAGTCTGCTTTTACTCCTCTCACTAAAGATAAATGATCATGGGCAGACTCCTTCATCCTACTAAGTCTCAATTTCCACCATGGTGAAATAGAAGGGCCAGAAGCGAGGCACAAGTGTCTGCATATATGAGTCCTTTTGTTTGAAATATGTAACACAGTGAAAACCTGGAGGCTGAAGGTGAATTAATAGCTTCTAGGGGATGTGGACAAGGTGGAATGGGGAGTTACTTTTAACTAGCCTGATGTTTCTTTCTGACATGATAAAAATCTATGGGAATTAACCAGGTGCAATGGTTGCACCACATCGGGAGTATATTTCAACCCATCTACTTGTATAGTTTTCCCTTTCTGCACAGGATGTATGAGGTGTTCCGGGTTTCACTATGTATATTGGATTCATAATAATTCTCCTGTTTTCAGCCAACCTAGGGCTGGGATTACAGGTGTGTACCACCATTCCCAGTCTCAAACACCTGGCCTGGGAAAAGGCCAGCACAGCATGCCGGAGCAGAAACCCCGACCGCTATGCTCTGCCTAAGCAGATGCTTTAGCCTGCTGAGCTATCTCAGTGGCCCAGTTGGATAGTTTAAAAGGATGAAATTGTTTTGCTATGTGCTGTGTGTTTCAAGCTCAAAAAAGATTGAACAATTTCTATGAAGTGTGGCCCAGAAAAAAAAAAAAAAAAACAAACTCAAAATGTGCTACCTATGAGGGAATGACCCTTTAGTTTCTCAAACAAAGGTAGATAATTTGAGGGTGATAGAGAAATTAATGATTATATTGTCACAACAAGACATTCATGGGCAAACCCAGATGTATGGTTGCCTGACCATTAGCATCTGGATAACAGACAGAGTTCATTTTGACAGGAGCAGTACTTCTTTGAATAGTCAAGATCTGGGATGTTAGGCATCCCCTCCATCACCATTAGTCTCTCCTCAGAGAAATCAGTATTTCATGCTCACTCCTTCAGTGGCAATTGAACGGGTTGCCTCTTGGTCATTTTTACCCTGTAATTCCCCCACTTTTATAGTGAAACTCAGATATAACAAGAAAAAAAAGCCCCCAAACAGCACAAATGACAAGAATAGAAATGCTTCACCAGTCTTAACCATCTACTGGAGAAATATTTTAAAAGTCAACCCACCACCTATCTTTTAGCATGCGTTTTCTCCATTCTTTCTCTTCTTTGAATTCCTTTGTTTTTTCTGATGTCATTTTTCCTTGTTCAAACTCAGTTTAAGATTGATTTATGATCCTTAACCCTTATGTAATCCTTTTGAGTCAACATAGCTAATCCAGGTTTTCTAAATCTCTTGTGCCTCTGAGGCCTGTTCCTTTTGTTCACATGGTTAACGCCATCTCTTGCTTCTTCCGCATTATTTGGCCCTCCAATAGAAACAATTTGTACTTCCTTGTACCCTCTGCTAGGGTTAGATGCCCTTGGGTGTTAAGATAACCTTGGGATAATCCTTAAGCTCAACATATCTAATCGCACATATTTTTGATGACTTGCTCTATGCTAGGTACTTTCCTAGTCCCCTGGGAGACTGTCGTGAAGAAGACATGGATGTGACCACAAAGGAGAACATAGGCTTGCAGCTAATGTGGACCCATCAATGGTCCCTGGCAGTTTGACAAATGACATTTGCAAAGGTATGCATGCAAGGGGCAGTATGAATTCACATCTGAAGGGCCTAGAACCCTAGCAGAGGTTACAGGGCAGTACAGAGTTTGAGGAAGAAGCAAGAGGTAGGGTTAGCCATGTGAAGAAAAGGAACAGGCCCCAGAGGCACAAAGAATTAGAAAATCCGGTGTGGACAGTGAATCTGCAAGACATTTAGTGCTGCTCAAAGAAGTAGGGGCACTTCAGTAGCTGGAAAAGTGGGCTCAGAGCACATGCACCAAGAAGAAGGGCCACAAGGAGATGGAAGGACGGAAAAGAGAGCTGTAGAGGGATTTGAGGCAGGGAATTGGAATGGTTAGGATTCTGGTTTAGAAAGATTAGCAGGAAGTTGTTGGGGTTTAGCTCTCCAAATTATAGGGTATGTATGATAGGTTTTTGATTGTGTTGCAGCAGAGAAACAGGCAGAAGGAAAGAGGGAATGGGGCTTTATTACCTTGGAGGACATGGAGAGAATCTGGGGAAGATAAGGGATTCTCTCTAGATTGGAACAAAGGGAGACTGAGGCTTTTATGGTCTTTCACCAGGGGTTGAGTTTGAGGGAGGTGTTTAGAAATACCTGAGAAGCTGATTGGGGGTCTTCCCTGAGGCAGCTGAAAAGGTGAAAGGAAATTGCACCCTGGGCTGAGCTGGAGAAGAAGGTGGTCTCTGGGAAGACCAGTTATTGTTTTAAGTACTTCAAGCTTATTAGATGACCACCATAAGATTTAACAATTTATACTAGGGCTGGACCTATCAGCATGAATCACCTGGGGTTTTCTCAAAATGCAGATTTAGAATGGATATTACCATTCAAATGAGAGAAGACTATAGCCTGAACTAAGACAGTTGTGGGCACAATAGCTGAAGGTAAAGTGTGAGACGCTTCTTCACACTGGGTGCAGTAGAACTCAGGTTGGCAAGATGGCACATATACTTGGGCGTCTCACTGCAGGCTTCAGGGGTTCTCTCCCCTTTCCCTTTCTGCTAGCGTGAGGTTTTCACACACCATAACTGAGCTTAGCGTTCATTTTCTCAGCAGTACTAGAAACCGAACCTAGGACTCTGAGCTCCATCTCCAGCTGTATGTATCTATGTATCTATGTATCTGTGTGTCTATGTATCTATCTATCTATCTATCTATCTATCTATCTATCTATCTATATCTATCATGTTTCTGTTTCAATTTTGAGACAGGGTCTATTGTGGTTTACAACTAAAATGAACCCTCATCTCCCCAGTGCTTCAGATGTGTGGGAAGTATGTGCATTGTATGGGTAACGTAGCAGACTTGTTTTCAAAAGGGATAGTGTGATCAGAAGTGAGTGGGCACCATGCTGTGACCTGGAAGGACCTATCTTCACCTTGTTCTACCCTTTACTCTCAGCTTTTCTACTGAGCACTTTTACCTTTCCTATGGTCCTCTGCTGGCCTTGGAGCCAGCTGAATATGGATTGAAGAGTTAGGCAAAAGAAACCTCTCCCTGTTTCAATTATGACTGTTGGGTGCTGTGCCTGAGTGATGGGAAGGTGTCTGAGACAGCTGTCACTGTGCTCAGGTGGGACTCAAAACTTGCAACCCACCTGCTTCAGCCTCCCAAGTGGCTGTGCTTATAGGTGTCCTATGCTGCCCCTGGTGTCACGCTACATTTTACAGTCTTTTGTACCTTCAAGCCCATCCCTGTGACTTACCTATCAGTTGGCCCACTGGCTGCAGCACAGCAAGGCACTGTCCAGACAGCTGGCCTCCATCCCACCCACACTGGGTGCGGATGCTGAATTCTTCCCACACTGACCTTTCCTCCAGTAGGAATGCTGCAACATTCCTCACCAATCTTTGCGCATATTTGAGCCCCTCTTTTGCCACTCCCTGCTCCTTGTGCAGGTATGAAAAGAAAATCATGGCTTGTCATATCTGGAACTAACATATATTGATAAAATGTCCCTCTGATGTCCCGACTCTGATGTGCTCACAATTTCCTCTTATAGTCACCTGCCAAGCATTTTCTTTACTGTCCTCAGAGCATCTTCATGTGTTACCACTCTTGCAGCTGACCCCAAACCCTCATCTACTACTGGCCCCGAACCTGTTATATTCCTCATCAATGAAAACACTGCCAGTCATCATCTCTGCAAGGTTACATATTGGTCGCCATTGTAAACCAATTCCTTCTGGCTACTCTTCTCACTCATTTCCACTTCTCCTTTGACTCTGCAAACTCTGAACTCAACTATTATTTTGGAACCCAGAACCATCAGGTCACCCTAGGAAGAGGACTGGACTTAGGCTAAGTGGAATGAAAGCTCTGGAGTTATTTTTGCATTTTCCTAACAGCAGGTGCGCTTCCAAGCTAAGCATGTTTTCAGCGATGCTGACTTGGTGTCAGGTGTACACCTTAGTGCAGCCTTGTTCTGTGTCTTCATGTATACTCAGTGATTGCAATCTGTTCGCTCTCTCATCTCGTCTACAGGCTACATCCAGAACCCCCTGAGGATTAAGCCTGGGATTGCTGTGACTTTCATTAAAAATGCAAATATTCTGACATTTCAAGAAAAAAAAGTATGCATCTTATATATTTGCCAGCAGAATCAAATGCAACCAGTTTTCAACAATGTGAATAATAATTTGGAAGTTTGCATTATGTAAACAACTCAGGCAGTCAACAAAGGGAGCTCCTTTAGGGCAGGGCAGAAAAACTTCATTGACCAGGCTGTAACCCTTCTGGGGGGTTTCACTCCTGGTAAAAAGAGAACTGCCCCAGGGCCTTGAGAGGCTAATTACCAGGTAGCAGCAGTTTCTCCTAAAATGGAGCTCTCGCTGCAGGCAGTCTGGTCTTTTAGCATCTGGTGGAGAACAAGGTGCAGTTACACATCAAAGAACAAAGACTAAGTAGGAAGTCAACCGAGGCTCTTTCCTCAGAGCACAGGACTCTGCCATAAACCCTGGAGGGAAGCACAATTTAAGTGCCTACTTAAGATTCCCTGGTGGGGGTAAGCAGAAAAAACAAGCCTTGTAGTTGCATGCGCACACGGTGAAATTCACACCAAATTACAACTGCTTTTTATCTGATTTCTGAAAACATAAAGCAGTTCAAAGCACTGCATGTGTGAAAGATGTGAGGCGTCAAGTTGCTTAAGGATTAACTGCTTAGGAAGATTTCCAGGCCACATGACTGCAGGGTTCTGGAGAATTGAACAGAACGGCTGTGTGCCCACCAACCCTTTACCCTCCCCATATTGATACAGTGACATCGAATTAGGAAGAGAGTTCTAGAATTAGATGAGTTAGTCCAGTACCTGATAGGTGATACTTGCTGGCAGGCAGCCTTTTAAAATCACAGTAAAGGATCATGTGTCATTGCCAGAGGTAAGTCCTGTGGCAATGCCCTGGATAACATACATCCTTCTTGCTCACACTCTTTGACAGTAGTTAGGGGGAATGTCAGTGATTCTCACCAGTCAGCATCACCCTTCTGCTAAGGGAACAAGAAAAGAAGCCCCAAGATTGCCACCCTAGTAGCAATCTTGCGCCCCACTCCTGGGACACTGAAATTATCATGCCTGTACTGGAAAGACTGTTGCAAAGTGACAGTGTAATAATAGTATTCTCAAGACAGTGCTCCCAGTCTTGTCGAAATTACTGGCTGCCCTGGATAATTAAAACAATTATAATTGTTTGTTTCCATGTAATGCCTTAGCACTAAATCCATGTGGTGTGCATGATGCACAACTAGATTCTAAATGGTAGTTAAAATTTTCTTTTAAACCTGAAATTGAATCTGTGTACATCTAGCAGTGACACAATGGAGCCTATTAGAAATTTCTCTTCAACCCGCACGTCTCAGACCAACCTGCTTGTTTCACAAGTGTGGGGACTAGGTCCAGAGCAGGTAAGACACTTGCCCAGAGTCTTTCAGCAACTGAACAGCAGACCTGACAATGAAACCCAGGTCCTCTGGCCTCCAGCAACACACTATGCTGTCCTTAAATATGAAGGAGAGTTCTATCTAAGTGTATGATAGAAGATAAGAAGAAAGAAATACCCAATACTTGTGTATGGTGCTGGGGATAAAAATTTAGGGCATCACCCATGCTAAGTAGACAGCCTGCCATTGAGCTGCACCCTACCATAACAGCACTAGTGTTTTGCTCTTTTGATTCACTCTTTCTGTTCACATCCAATCTGTTTTCCTGCCATTGTCATCTTCTACCTCTGGACTGTGCTGTCCACTGTCTTTTCTCTCCTGCTCATTACCCCGAAGCCTCTCCTTGCCTTCTCCTTCAGCCTCCCTTTCTGTACTCGCTTCTTTCCTCAAATCAGGTTTGCTACATTTATAAGGAATTCTCCATCTGTGCCCAACTGGACAGTGAGTAGGTTGGTAGCCACTGTGTCTTGATGGGTTGTAAGTTTTACAGGAACTCTATAAGAATTCCTTAAAGAATAATGCCTTTTCAAACATCTACTTGGTGGGAGGTCCTGAAACCTAGCTTATTAGTGCTAATGTGGAATATAGTGGTTGGTTATACAGAAAATCTTTGTGAATATCTTCAGGAAACCATCCCAAATTAAGAGGGGCATGAAAGTGCATGTGGAATTTTAGAAACCATGAGAAAACAGTATTGTAATGTATCAAGTATACACCAAAATGTAAAACCTGTGATGGGGTCATAGTTGAAATTTATGTTCTTTTCATCAGATTTCTCTCATTTATTTATAAATAACGGTTATATTATTTATGAAGTAGCTAGAAAAATTGAAAACCAAACTAAGCACTTGTGGGCCAGGGAGATAGCTCAATAGAACAGGGGCTTGCCTGGCAAGTGCGAGGTGCTGAGTTCAATCTGAACTATTGAAAACACACAAATAGCAACAAAAAAACTAAGCACTTGAAACTGAGGAACATGGGGGGCTACCAGGGGAGCTGTTACTGACGGGGGGCTCACTGCCTTTATTCATCTCCATCCCTCTCCCTTTCAACATGGTCATGTTGGCCAAGCCGGTTTGCTTGTCCATACCTGTGGGCTCCACTAAGGGCCCAGTTCTGGCCTACAGCAGGAAGCGTACACAGGGCCTCTTCCTCCTTGCCCACCTGGGTCTCGGCCAAGCTCCACAACTGCAGCACTCACTTAGGACCTGTCATTTCACTGCTCTTTTCCTACCCAGTCAGCTTCCTGAGTTCCTGACCCTATTGCCTTAGTTTCTCCACTTCGCTTCTTGATGCTTGGTGCTGACTTGGACCTATTATGACAGCCTCCTCTGAGCTCTGCTCTCCTCTGGACTAATCATATTTGCCATTCAGACACCGAGTAGGTGCTTCATAATGATTCGTTGAACCCGGGGTTTAGCATTATGACTTAACCCAGGCCTGTTTTTGCTTCTTGGCTGCTCCCTTCTAGCCCACACTGGTATGAAGCCAGTCATGTTCTTAGTGCTAATTCACAAATGTTAGTCTCAGAGTAATCTGGACTCTATAACCTAAGCCTAGGAATTACAGGCCCTTCTCAGTCTGGCCTCCCCTGATTAGAGACCCCTGGCATCTTCCCTCCTCAAGACTAAGTATGGTAGCTCTACTGTAGGGTATGTAGCATAACTACAAACAGTTGTCTGCAATTTCCTAGTTGGACCTGAGTGCAAGCAACGCCAAGCACTTTATTTGTCATTTTTCTGAGACCATGTATTGAACCCAGGTGTCACTGAGCGATATCCTCAGCACTTTTTAGTTTTTATTTTGAAACAGGATATCACTAAGTTTCCCAAGTTTGGCTTGAATTTGTAATCATGTTATCTCAGCTTCCCAGTTAACTGAGATTATAGGTATTCACCCCATCCATGGTGCTCAGAATATTTTTAATTGTAATATTTCCTTTAAAACACCTAAGAGTCTTTTTAGCATGTCTAAAAGTTTAATGTACAGAAAATGAAGAGAAAGCTTGATTAACTTGAAAATTGTGGGGGTGTCAGGCAACCTGAAAAGGGGATAGTAGAAGGATTTACAAATTCTAATCAGCCTTTAGTGGGCAATGGTCCCAGGAGATACTAAAATTTGTCTTAAAATTAGTTGTACATTCCCAATGCAAGCTTTTCTAATACCTTTCTCCTATAATTGCTTAAGTGGAATTACTTGTGTAGAACGATCTGGTTAAGCTGACTCATTGCTATTTATAAATCAAAACCAAACATAGTCCTCTGATCTGAATGTTGAACTTGACATTTGCATTTCCCAATTTAGGAAGCTCTATCCTACATCCTCCCAATACACAGTCGAACGAACCTGTACATGGTGGTGTCCATGGAAAGAGTCAGGATTCCCTCATGGATGCTTAGGTGTGGGGATGATCTCTGCTTTGTTGTTCTGCACAACAGGTTGATGTAGGCCATTGGTCACTTCTGGGTACCCCATTTTTAAAAGTCCAGAATACTTAGTGTGGCCACACATTTTTACATGTGTAAAGGAATGGTGTAGAGAAAAATGCTTACTACTACATAAAATGTGTATGCCACATCTCTCCTGAACAAAGATTTTATTTCCTAGAATGTTTTACCACCAGAGTTACATTGTATCAGTTATCTTGTTCAAACAAGGATTAGCGGCCTGGCAGCTGAAAGCTAGAAAGAATTAGTTCCTTCATCGATTCAACAGATATTTATTCTTTATTTATGATGTTTCAGATTAAGTACTAACTATTCAACAGATGTACTTTGCCTTCATAGATTTAATGGAACTCATCGTGTTCTTTTGGACTCCGATCTATCCACTGAGCTTCAAATAACACCCTTTCTTTTTGGCCTCATGGAATGCTCAACACTACAGACCTTTCTGACCCTCTCTATATCTCTGTGTCATTTTCGTAGTCCATCGTGTCCTGAAAATTCTCTGGTGCCTCTTGTAGGTCTTGCTTCAACAATTAGTTTTCCCTATCAACTGTTAGTCCTTTTCTGTACTGCTTTTCCTCAAACAAATGAGAATGATTTAAAGTGTTTAATAAGATAACTCTGATATGGTAACTCTAAGAAAAGGATTTAAAAATGAAGAAAGTGAATGAGGGCATGAGTTTTAATTTTTTTTAAATTTTATTAGGGTATGGTAGTTACACAGAATGGTGGGTTTCATTCTGGTATATTCATACATTCATGTAACTTGATTTGATTATATTACCACCATACTGCCCTTCTCCTTTTCTTTCCAATGCTGTTCTTCTCATAATAATAGTCCTCTTTCTACTTCCCTGTCACCTTTTTTTAACCCTAGTTTTTCTATATTCTACATATGAGATGAAACATGCAACATTTGTATTTCTGAGTGTTTTATGTCACTTAACCCAATGATCTCCACTTCCATACATTTTCCTGAAACTAGCATGATTTCCTCCTTGTCTACAGCTGGCTAAAACTCATCTATGCCTATGCTTATGCCTATGTCTGTCTAAGTGTCTGTCTGTCTGTCTATCTATCTATCTATGTATCTAACTATCTATCTGCTTATCTGTTTATCCTTTTATTTGTTGATAGGTACCTGGACTGGTTTCATAGTTTGGCTCTTGTGAAGTATGCTGCAATAAACATGGACATACAGGTATCCCAAATATGATGACATTAATTTGAGAATGTACCCAGGAATGTATAGCTGCATCAGTAGAACGTCTTGTTTCTACTACCGACTAGCCTGGAACTTTGGGGCCCATCATCTGTCTTTCCAGTTGTTCATTTGTCAAATAGAAACCCCACAATCACCTACTAAAATCGACCATTTCAGTAAGTAATGCATGCAAAATACTTGAGGATTTCAACTGGCTAATATGAGTAAAACATGAAACTAGTGTTAATGAAAAGAAGAACCTACTTTTCAACCAACTCTTATCACTGTTATTTAGGTAGGAAGGAATTGAGTCCTGATGTTGACTTCATGTGTGAGGAGACTGATATTTAAAGGCAGGCATCAGGCACACGAGATAGCTCAGAAGTCTAAGCACCTGCTTAGAAAAGCATACAGACTGGGGTTCTATCCCCTGCCCCATATGCCACACCGGCCCTGCACCTGGGTGTGCTGAGCTGGCCACAGAGGCCAGGTGTGGTGGTGTACACCTATAATCCCAGCACTGGGGAGGCTGAAAACAGGAGAATCACTAGGAGTCCAAGCCGTGTAATGAGACCCTGTACCAAATACATAAAAAAATAAAAAATAACAAAGGTCTAAAACTTCTGCCTATCACCTATTGTGGCTACAACAACTTGGAAATTCTGGCCCTGCCACTTGGAGAGGAGCATCCTACTTTGACTGCCTTTGCAGGGAATGGTTCTTATACAGTAGCGGTTCTTTATTTTACTATTTTCATGAGCAAATAGATTATATGCATTTATTATGTACAAATAACATTTAAAACTATGGATATAGTGGGGAACAGCTAAATTGAGCTAATTAACATATACATATCACCTCACATATTTATCATTAGGACAAGTATGTTTTTTAAATTAAGTTTCTCTTAGTTTTTGGGCCTTATTCCAAAGTAATATATGCTCATTAAAAAAAAAAAAAAAAAAAAAAAAAAAAAAAAAAAAAAAAAAAAAAAAAAAAAAAAAAAAAAACTAGAGGATAAATATAAGCAAAAAAGGAGTAAGAAGAAAGTGCTGGAAGTCACATTCATCAAGAGACAGTCAGTGTGAGGCTATTAGAGTAATGCATTCCAGGTAGTTTTCACTGCATGTGATATAAAAATATACTTTGTGGTTCAACTTTTGAAAAACTTAATATTATGTTATGAATATCCTTAATTTCTGTATAAGAGGCAACCTTGTTGGACGCATAAGTTGAACATGTAAACCTTTTAGCTATTACAAATAACAAACTTTCAAAGATATTCATCTTTATGCACAAGTTCAGCCTTGGGATACATTTGTGCAGAAATCAAATTCTCCCACCATTTATAGGTTGCTATTTGTTCGAGACTTATAATTAAATACTAAAATTCTTAAAACTTCATAAAACTTCCAATTAAGTACTGAAATAAGAATATAAATTATGGAAAAGATTTAGGACAGCAACTGTGCTTCCTTTGTAAGGATTTTCCAAGCCCAAACTGAGTATCAGAATTCAGAGAGGTGGGCGCTGCAATTAGCATTTACTTTGAATTTCTGACTCTGGTACCTACTTGTAGCTGTTATGACCTTGAGTTCCTTTTT
This sequence comes from Myocastor coypus, assembly GCA_004027025.1. Lineage (NCBI taxonomy): Eukaryota > Metazoa > Chordata > Mammalia > Rodentia > Myocastoridae > Myocastor > Myocastor coypus. The sequence goes on along the minus strand of PVJA010014754.1, from coordinate 4,303 downwards.
GGCTTCGGTGAAACTCCTTTTCACATAAAACACCCCCCTACCCGGCCTTATGACCTAACTATGGCTTGTCTTTCCTTTCTCAGCTCTCAGACACCCTCTGCCCTCAATTCTAAGGTTCAGCCCGACTAAGCAACTGCTAAGGCCTATCTTTGCTTTTTCCTTTGTCTGGATCAGCCTTCACTTCAGCACCAAAGTACCCCTAAGTCTCCAACTCATACCTAAACTGTTTGCTGTGGTCATTTAGGCCTCAGGTCAGACAGCACCTCCTTGAGGAAGCCCTACTGGACCATGTCCTCCACATGCACATGCGCACGAGCGCGCGCACGCGCGCACGCACACACACACACACACACACACACACACACACACATACACGCAAACACTTCAGTTTCAGTTTGATGCTGCTCTTCCTTCTTGCCAGAAAAAACTGTCCTTGCACTATCATTTGTACTCTGCATACTGTAATTGGGGGACTTGTTTCCTTCACTTGCTCAGGCTTTTAGCCTATGAGTTCTTACAGGTGCTAGTTCCTATGTATCTCCACATTCTCAGTGGCTACACAGAGCATGGAAGCTGTGAGTGGTCCAGGAAACTTGCTAAGCTGGTAATGAATAAATGAAGGAGTGTAATCCTGTTTATCTCACGAAAGTACTGGTGATCATAGGGAATAAGGTAAGTGGAAATTCCTGTAATACTATTGGGATGGGAAATCATGTCCCAAAGTTTTAAAGTTAACTGACAGCAACTTTGTGAGAGAGCTGTCCAAACACTTGAGATGGTCTGTGTGTGAGGATCTGCAGAACCTTTCTATTTGTTTAAGTCTGCCATAAGGTGAATTTCCTCATCACTGGCGGACTCTCCTAGGACAAAGGACCTCTTGTTTAAGACAGCTAAGCCCAGTGATTAGTGGTGAGGTGCAAAGCCTAAATGCTTCCAGGGCCTGGGGTCAGCTCACCCAGACAGACCTCCCCCTTGGCCCCTTGGGGCCCCACACCTGGGACCCAGAAGCAAAGGAGGAAGTGGAGAAGGAGGAAGGGAGGGAATGCAGAAAAAGAGAATGGAACAGATTCTGTATGGGGAATAATTGTAGCTTTTGTAGAGCAGCTGTGTTTAGAAAGAGACAAGCTATATATCAGAGTTCTGCATCACCAAGAGAAGTGCCTCCCCAGAGCCTGTCACCTTCCATTCTTTTGGAGCAGCACAGCCTTTAGCAGCTCTTCCCAGGGTTGCCTTGCCCTAGCACCTCATTGGCCAACTCTGTGTACCCCCTGGGGTGCAGATGAACTCAAAGGGTGGATCCTTCAGCAGCAGCGGAACCGGTCTAACCAACTGTTTCTGTAGTTTTGATGGTGTGGCACAGGGCTTCAGCGTGGCACCTTGGATTGCAAAGGCTAGTACTGCTCTCTGCTGCTGGACTGGCAGGTATCAAGCCATTATAGGAAATGGCTGGACCAGTCCTCAGCCACCTCCCAGGTGGCTTTGCCCCTCAGGCCTTACCCTTTTGGCATTGGACAGGGCTCAGTCAGTTTGCAGAATTTCTCCTGCCCTGATTTGTAGTTGACAACTTCATTGTTTTAAAGCACACATTAAGACCAAGTTCCTAAGAAGGTAACAGGGGCTGGGCAGATAGCTGCGGTGGCACAAATGCCTGCCTGGAAAGTGTAAGATCATGAGTTTGAACCCCAGTCCCACACACACAAAAAAAGCTAACATATTTGTGATTGTGATATGTTGAACAATGATACAAATCTGGGTACATTGGCCATTGAGAAGAAAGGGAACGAGTCTGAACAATCAAGGGGATACGTGCCCTCTAGCAAAGCAGCTCCAGGTGCAGGGTAGGGAGCCTCCTCTGGGGCTTCCTAGTGTCAAGACACCAAGCAGGTTTTGGGCTGGAATGAAAGGTGAAGGGTAGGAAGCCCCAGCTAATTGAAACACTTCACACAGATCCCCACGAGTGCAGACTTGAAGAAATGCCCAACTGCCACCCACCTAGCTCTAAAGCCAGCTCCCCAGTTGCCTCCTCCAGTGCTTCAAATGTTCTTGGGCTTGGTTCCCTCCTCCTTTCAGCTGTGGGGATGGCAGGAGAAAAGAAAAGAGACAGAGAAGGGGGGGCGGGAGGCTGGAAGCCAGGCCTCTCTGATGGCATAGGAAGGCAGCCCGGCAGCCAGGTGACACAGAAAATAAGAGGCCCCCAGTAGGGTGGAATGGGGGGCATCCAAACCCCACTTGGCCCTTTGCTCAGCTTGGCATTTGGCCAGACAAAGCACAAACACTTTCTTTCTTTTGCACTTCAATTTATGTCCCAAATCAACAAACGTTCAGATGTGAGAGACAGAGCAAATTCAGTTTAAAGGGAAGCATTCATCAGGCAGCATGGGCCCCCTGCAATGACAAAGTAAATCCTCTGCAAAGAGACAGCCAGCACTGGCAGGATTGGTCCTTAGGATTTCAGGATGACTTTTCTGAGCTGGTTTAGAAGCTCCTTCCCTGAGTCTTCTCTGTGCAGGCAGGAGGTGGTGGTGAGCAGAACTGATCAGACTCTTGGTTCTTTGACAAGCATTGACTAAATGCTGAGTAGGACAGGCTGCTTGCAACAGGAGATTACGTCACGAAGTGTAGGAAAACCAAAAAGCTTCTCTGCATGTAAAGCAATTGCACTCGAGTAAGCCTACTCCCTTAATAAAGACTAGACAGCATTTTGCTGCTAGGTAGCTTGTGGCTTGAGCCTGAAACTCAATTTCTGATTTAAATAGCAACAGGATCTTAGATGTCAATCTCTCTATGCCTCAGTTGACATGATTGTTAAAAGTCGAGGAAAGCGTAACATTGTGGGCCTCATCAGCTTGGAATCCTGCTGCTTAGACATAAGCATGTGAAGGTACTGATATAGCTTGCACTTACTCTTTTATATGTGCTCATTTGTAACAGACTCATGGCGTGAATACTAATATTATCCCCATTTTTTACCTGAGAAAGCCCAAGTCACAGAGAGGTTATGTAACTATATTATATTTTTGACACTCGCTTATTTGACTTGTGTGAGAATTGTGTGGGGTTCTGCATGTAAAATACAATTAGAATATAATCTGACAGTAGCTACCATTCATGATAACTGTTCAGTAAAGTTGTTTTTGTTATTATCTCTGTTGTCATTTCTGTGGGTATTGACCTTGGGGTAGTTTATAATGTAGTCCAATCCAAAACTTCAGGTTATTTTTACTGGTTTCTTAAAGGAAATCCTATAACATTTTAGGTAACTTTGTATACTTATTGTGGACCCTCCCAGATTAATGATTCTGGAAGAAAGACCAAATTCCCTGGAGATACTAAGAAGAGACTAAATCCCAGAGAAAGGCAGGACAAATGAACCCCAAGAAGCCTCACTGACCTGGGGGAGCATAATTCTATTACCTGGAGATATAATGCAAAAATCAAGCTTTATCAAAAAAAAAAAAAAAAAGGAAACTCCAGGGCTGGTGAGATAGCTCAATGATCTAAGCACCTCCTTGGTAATCACAAAGACTCAAGTTTGATCCTTAGTACTGCGTACTTTAGGGGTCCCAAAGCTGGGCATGGTAGTGCATGCCTGTAATCGCAGCCCTAGGGAGGCTGAGACAGGATGATCACTACGAGTAGATAGTGAAACCCTGTATTAAAAAATAAAAAATTGAAAGCAACAACTCCAACTGAAGGGGAAAGACTGTTTCATGTTGGTTTGTAAAGTGTAGAAATAGAACTCTATTAGCGTGGAAGAGAGAATGAACAAGCTGTAAGTATCAACTGTGTGTCAGGGAACCTTACTCCTGCAGTCCTATTTATCTGCACAGTGGTCTCATGGGGTGGAAAATATGATTGCTTCCCATTTCCTGATAAAGGTACAGGCTTACAGGGTGAATGGAACCTTTTGAAATCTCATACCTTACAATGATTAGAGCTGGAATCAGCAGTCAGGTATGTGTGACCCCAGTTACGTTTCTTTCCATATCCATAAATCTGAAACCAAACTGATCATTCCTCTCCCAACTTTGTTCCTCCTATCTTTTTCTCCATCTTCCTGACTGGACACCTCAGCCAGAAGCTTGGTGATTATCCACATTTCTTTTTGTTTAGTTCCCCTATCTGAAATGGGGCCATGTAATGACTCAGCAAATTCTGTTATCAGTATCTCTTTTCTTCCTCCTTCCTGTCTGTATTCACCATAAACTAAATTCAGATTTGGTGAGAGAGAGAGAGAGAGAGAGAGAGAGAGAGAGAGAGAGAGAGAGAGAGAGAGAGAGAGAGAGAGAGAGAGAGAGAGAGA
>PVJA010014753.1:7762-46928 GCA_004027025.1 Myocastor coypus | reverse complement strand
CCTTAGGCTACACCCATAATCCCAGAAGTACTTAGACCCATAATCCCATCAGTACTAAAACCCATAATCTCAGGGACCATGGATCAAGTCTCAAACTCTACAAGTCCCTGCCCCCTGATTCATGAGGCTTTGGGGGGACAACTAGACATAAACCATAACACCAATATAAACTTGCAAAATTAAACTGGGCATGGTGGCTTGCACCTGTCATCCCAGCTCTTGGGAGGCTGAACAGAGGCAGATCACTGTGAATGTGATCTATGTAGTGAGGCCCTGTAGACCCTGTAGACCCTGTAGATCCTTATGAAAATGCAAACAAAAATCACAGAAAGAAAAACCTCTGCAAAACTATTTTAAAAAGTCATAAGAAATTAAAAAGAAGAAAAATAAAAAATTAATGACTTTGAGCATTGACTGCTCTTTTCAATAAGCCAGCAGAAATGAGCAGGACAATCATCCAAACTGCATGTATACATGAATGTTTTTTCGCTTCTCTGTTTTGTCCTTTTCCTCAGGTCAGCTTTTTCTTGCTGCTGAACAGATTCTTTCCTTTTCACGGTGTATATTGTACATGTTCTCCCAATAGGTAGATAGCGCATGTGGGTCTGATTCATTTCGCTTACCAGTACGGTGTCTAGGTGCATGCATTTCCCTATAAAAGCTTTTTTATAGCCGAGTGTGTAAAAACACTCTATCTTTTTTACTCATTCCTCAGTTGATGAGTATTTTGGGTTGTTTCCAAGATTTAGCTATGATAAAATGTGCTTTGATAAACATGGGTTGTCATTTTTTTTTTAATGAGCAGAATATATTTATTGAGGGAAAGAAGGCTTCTGTCTGAGAGAGGGACAGAAGCAGGACCCTGAGTGGGAGGTCACCAGGAAGCTGTCTCCTCTAGGGTCTTTTATAGAGGAAAGCCAGGCAGTGAGGCAAGTCTAAGATAATGGAAAACATGGGAACTCACTCTGGTGGGCATGAGGTGGGACAAAACGAGGGTCAGACAGTGAGATTCTAAGCACCATTGCTCAGGTAAAATTGATTAAGTCTGAATCTTCCCCGGAGAGTCACATAGCAAGTGGGTATGAATTCAGGAGAGGGTTTCTTCTTGTTGGGGGTTGGGTTAGTGACTCATTTAGGCTCTTTTAAGGTGATTGATACCTATTTAGAATATCAATCCTTTACTCTTTTGTCTTGAGTTCTGGCCCACAGCGGGGAATGTCTGTCTCTTCCAAGTTGTAAAGTCACCTTGTTTTCTACATTATCTCTTTGAGAGCCTGGCCCTATCTGTCTGTCTACACTATTTCTATCTAATTCAGCTGCCTACAACAATAGCTCAGTATTATGTTGAAGTGTTTTGTTGTTATCATCAATATTATTTTGCTGAGAGCATCTTAAATCATTTAGTAATTATATTATTGGTTACTGAAAGAATAGTTCTCCTTTTTTCCCCCCAGGTATTAGTACAGAGTCTACAGGGTCTCACTATGTAGACCAGACTCCTAGTGATTCTCCTGTTTTCAGCCTCGCCAGCTACTGCGGATGACAGGAGGGTACCACCATTCCTGGACTGCAGTAGTTTCTTTTGATATGCAAAAAATTTTGAAAAAGATGACATCCAGGTTGTTGATTCTTCAAAGTATTTCCCATGCAGTTTGAGTTTTGATTCCTCTAAGTAATGCACTTCTATTTCTAACTTATGAGGTAAATCTTTTTGATGACATGTTTATGCTCTAATAAAAATATAATAGATCTGCAAATGTTTGAATCTCAAACTGACATTTAGAATTTCTACCTGGTTACAATAAAACTTTGCACAATTCTGGGTTAATAGAAAAACACCAACTGTATAAACTAACAAAAGAAATGCAAATCTGAAAGGTTTTCTATTGATGCATGATATAATATGATATAAGATTAAATATCTTACCTGTGAAGAGTCTAAGGTTTTATACTTTATTACAGTTGCTCATGAGAGCTACTCTAGGGTTGCATTGGAAGTCAGGGAACAAAATGAAAGTGACAATGTGGGAAATGGAGAGATGAAGAGGTGTGAAAGCTAGACTGGAATAGAATTCAAGTTGAATGGAGCAAGATCAAGATTCCTCCATGGTATGGGCCTGGCAGGATGGCTCAGTGGTCTAAAGCACCTGCTTAGGAAAGCTTAGGCGGCTGCAGGGACCGCAGTTCAATCCCTGGCACCACATGCTGCACCAGCCCTGCCCTCAGGGCAGGCTGAGCTGGCCATAAAAATAAATAAACAAACAAACAAAAGTTCTGAAACAAGAAAAAATAAATAAAATGAAATTTGTGGCCTGGCAGGATTGCTCAGTGGTTTAAAGCACCTGCTTGGGAAAGCTTGGGCGGCTTCAGGGACTGCGGTTCGATCCCTGGCACCACATGCTGCACCAGCCCTGCCCTCGGGGCGGGCTGAGCCGGCCATAAAAATGAGTGAACAAACAAACAAAGGTTGTGAAACAAGAAAATAAATAAATAAAATTAAAAAAAAAAAATAAAAGATTCCTCCATGGTAACACCCTGCAGTGAAATTATGGAGGGGTGGATTACACAGAGGTGGTAGGGAGCATATAGAAAATGATATGTAAGACATAGATAGTGGAGGATAAATAGATACAGGACAGATGATAGATGATAGATGGATAGATAGATGATAGATAGATAGATAGATAGATAGATAGATAGATGGACAACCTGACAGATACAGCTGATGAGAAATGATAGACATACTTGGATTCAAGAAAGATCTGTGGAAAGTGATTTCAAAATCTCTAGCTTTCAGGCTAAACAAACAAAAATATACTGAGGATAAAAATCAAGTCCAGGTGGGCAAATACATAGTATTACTTTCCCTTTGGTATTTTTTCATGTTCACAGGCTTATATGGTAAACAGTATTGAGACTTTGGAACCTTATGTACAGTTTGTGTTTCTCCACAATTTACAGTTATACATCACAATCCAAACAGCGAGACAGTCTATTGCAGCGAATAATAGAATGGAAGAAATGTCAAGAAGGTTTTATGGCTATGGAAGATCAGATGAGATTTAGTGAACACATCACATGAGTGAAGTTGTGCTGTGAGCCTTCCACATTGCACTACAAACATGGCTTTCTTGAGCAGTACTATAAAGCCAGTACCTTGCCCTGTTTAGCAGTGGTTTTAATTAAAAAGTCAGTTCTCGCATTGTCAGTGTTTGACACCAGAACAGAGCCCTACTCGGGAGTGGTATCAGATGCACACATGTACTCCTGGGTACATGTGCGCCATTGCTTCCAGGTCCCTCAGGTAGGTAGATAACAGTCATATCTTCTTATCAGTAAACTAACTTCTGTCTGGCAATCCCAGTTCTAAAGTCATCAGAAAAACACTGAAGATTATGAAGAGCAAGGTTTAAATATCCCTGGGAATTCAAGGTTCTTTCAGAAACATGAGCATCAAAAAGCAATTGTGCCATCAGTTGCAGAATGGATTTGTTTTCTTTTTCAATTCTCTTCCTCCAGAGCCTCTGCTGTGACTGCCAGGGCTGTGCCAGAATGCACATCCAGCTCTTCCTCTGGCTTCAGGCCTCTCAGGGTACAGGGCTGCGGGCAACTCCCAAAGAGTGTGGCACGTGCCAGTGAGGCCAGGGGCTGAAGATGGCTGAAAGCGGTGTGTTGTCTTTTCAGAAAGACTCCCACTATGCAGTTGTGGCTGACCTTACGCTCACTCTGTAGCCCACACTAGTCTGACACTTGCAATGAACCCTTTTGCCTCAACTTCTTGAGTTCTGGCATTACAGATGTGTGCAACCATGCATGGCTGCACACACATTTACACAATTTTTATATGAAAACTTCATTGTGCTAATAAAGGAAACCAAATAAAATTAATGCATGCACACGCGCGCGCGCGCACACACACACACACACACACACACACACACACACACATATTCCATACCCATCAACTAGAGTCCTTGATATTAATATTGCTTGCTCTCTCCCAGAGACTAGGCAGATTTAATACAGTTTCTCTAGAAATCAGAGCAAGGTTTTTGTCAATATAGATAAAACTTTTTATTTTCTTTCTTTCTTTCTTTCTTTCTTTTTTTTTTTTGGTGGGACCTAGGTTTGAACTCATGACCTTGCACTTGTTAGCCGGACACTTGTGCCACAGAGCTATCTCCCTGGCCCTTAGATAAGGTTTTTTCAAACATTATATATAATGAAAATGAACTGGGAGATGGCACGCGTTGGTGCACACCTATAATCCCAGTGGCTGAGAGGCTGAACACAGGAGAATCACTATGAATCTGATCTGTGTAGTGAGACCCTGTAGACGCTGTATTAAATAAAAAAAAAAAACAAAAAAAAACAAAGGGCCAAACGAGAAGCAACAACGAGACTGTGTTTGCAAATGCAAATTGATAGAAGTAGGACCTAGAATAAAGAATTACCAAAACATCAGGTCAAAAATGGAAAAAGGCAGAAAGAAATTTCACTGAGAGACATACAGATGGTCAATAAAACAACAACAACAACAACAACAAAAAACACAAAAAACACATTGAGTTGTATCATTTTGTAAGGAAATGCAAACCTGCTATAGTAGGGTATCACTACTCACTAATGAAGAAATGGTAAGGTCTGGAAGAGCTGTACTGGGCAGGATGAGGAAGGCAGAGCACACATTTCAACACAGTAGAAATTTGTCTCAAACTAAATGAAAAAAGTAAGGTGAGTGAGATGGCGAGTGCCTGTAATCCTTAATGCTTGGGAGGCTGAGGTAAAGAGTTTGAGGCCAGCCTGGGTTACTTAAAGAGCTAAAGCCCAGTCTGAACTACATGTTGAAGCTGTCTCAGAAATGAAATGAAACAAAACAAAAGTATAAGGCTGGAGATAGAGTTTACAACTAACCATTGTATAAATAATCTTAGTACTATTATAAGAGTATGTTATAATATAAACATTGCAGTTTATGTGCAAATAATAATTTTGAGCCTATTTCTTTAATTCATATTGTTTATTTAATGCTGAATTATATTGACAAAAATTGCCAAATGAATATAAAATAATAGGAATAAAGAATATTATTGCCATCTTTTATTTTATTAAGAATTCACCTAGGGGCTGGAGAGATAGCTCAGTAGAATGAACATCTGCCCAACAAGTGCAGGGTCCTGAGTTTAATCCCAGGTACTGCAAAAAAAAAAAAAAAAAAAAAAAAGAATTTATCTATTATTTCTTTTTAGATACAGATTTCACTAGCATTTGTATGTAAATTTAATTTAATGTTATTCTAAATATGTGAAATATACATTATTATTATTGTATGGAAATAAAACTACAAATTAAACAAAATGTCAACTACAAAAGCAAGACTAAAACCTAGAATTCTTAGTTCTCAGATCAATGTAATGTTTTTCTGTGACAACATAGTATGTAGGATTGTATCCAAATCAGGTCAGGAAATGAAGGCAGAGCTATCCCTGTTGAACCCCTGTGACATTCCAGGTACTCTACATGCAGTATAGTCTAACATTTATCCCTCTCCAGTAATCCTGTCAGGTACACTGGTCCCATCATGGGAATTAGAAATTTAAAGTTCAAATCACGTAGGTAGTTTCTACAAGATTATATTGCTGAGTCAAGATATAAACCCTGTCTGCTCTGACCCAAACTCCTGTACCTTCTCTTTGAGTAAAAGTATGGAATAAGAGAAAGAACTGAAGACTTCCAATGAGTAGAAAAGCAAAGGGAAAGCTCTGAGGTTCGTAGGGCATTATGCTTTCTCTTATGCAATTCCCCTGACAAACTTCTGTCCTGAGTTTTTCAAACTTTCCCTCTCTCTGCCTTCCAAACTCAGTCTTGCCAGTCTTGTATCTTTCAGTCTCTTGGGCTTCTGCCCCAGAGCCATCCCCAAGCATTAGGGGGAGGAAGAGAAAATAAGGACTAAAGGAGTAGGTGCACAATAAAGGAATCCTTCCTAGCTTGGCAGAGTTTCTTGACTATGGAAGTAAGAGAGGAGAAAATTTCCACGCCTTGCTTCTCTGTCCGGTGATCTTTCCCATGCACTCCCCAAAGCCCCTTCTAACCCACTGAATCAACACTGGAGAAACCTGGTGAGTCAACGAAATCTGGGAAAAAAGTGAGGAGATTCTATTTTCTGTGGATTCCTCTTCAACTGATCAATTGTTCAATGTTTGCTTTATTTCTGTCCAATGCATTCATCTTCCTATTCTTTTCTACACCTAATAAAACCTCAAACCCCTATGAATATTTGGTCCATATCTGGTCTATTCTGTTAACACTTAAATCACCATGATTGTCTTTATCTTTTCTACTCATTCTCGGTCCTTTAGACCTATTCTCTCCACCTAGCGTACATTTTTTATGATCTTTCATCGCTTGTCCATTCTTCCCATATACTAGTTACTTCCACCTAATATTTTCTCATTGAGTCTATTGTTAATATAGTGAATTAATTCTACCTGAATATCACTGTATTCCAGTCTTTTTACATTTAATCAAAAATTCTCATGTTTTGTATGGTTTCCTGCAGATCTACAGTTCATGTATGTCTCCAAGTCTGCCACATCTGTTTATAGTCTCTGTTGACAACTATTTCCACCTAAATCCCTTTTTACATTCTGCCTTCACTACAATGCCTTTCTATCATCTGCCATTTATTCATTCTGCCCATGTCATAACTTCCTCCAATTTCATAGCCCATCCATCTATTTGGACATTGTCATACCTTATTACTGAGCAATGAATGCAGGTCTTTTAAACGTAAGTTAAGAGAATGAAAGAAAGATAAGCCAGAGAATAGTCCATGGCTGCAAATTATGGGTAGTTTTGGAAGGGTGATAAGTAGAGCTGAAATGTGAAAGATAAATAAGGACTTTTGGAAGCCAAGCGGGCATTAGATGAACAGGAGAATATGCGGCAAGTCACAGAATGAGAGAACATCTTAGCATGTTTGAAAAAACAATGGATAATTATTATAGATCCTTGTGGGAGATTTAAAAGAAGATACATTTTGATACCTTACTGAAAGAGTTTGTATTCTCTAAAACTGAATACTCTTCAGTCCTATGGAATTTTTCCTTGACCTGCTACAATTTTGTATGTGGTTAGATTTATAAATTTCTGTGTAAAAATGTGCAACTTTTGCTTTTATCACATTCTATAGGGATTTACTAGAGCATCGATGATTGATGGAAAATATCAGTTCCATGTTAAATCTAAGGCAGTGGTTCTCAACCTTTCTAATTCTGTGACCCCACAATACAATTCCTCATGTTGTGGTGACCCCAAACCAAAAAATAATTGGTTTAAATATGTATTTTAAATATGTATTTTAGCATGGGTTTAAATATGTATTTTCTGATGGCTTTAGGTGACCCCTGTGTTTTTCATTCGATCCCCACCGGGGTTGCAACCCACAGGCTGAGAACCACTGATCTCAGGTGTTTGATATTCAGAAAGACAGTGATATGAAGCTCAAGCTCATATGTTATAGAGTAATAATATCATTAAGCTTCTCTTCCGGAGGGTTAACAACTTAAGCTTTCAGATCAGAAAGTTAGAGAAAAAGAAGGGCTACAGGGATAGCCAATATTTTGGCCCTAGACCTTCAAGGTCAGTGAGAACACAGGACATAAGAGAACTGTACTGTAAATTCCATCCTATAACTCAGTGGTGTCTCAAATTTTCTGTTCAAGATTATGGGCCCACAGAGGAAAGGCTTTGATCATGTATTATGTGCATAAGGCGAGTCACCTAGAGAGAAAACAGTCTCTCAGGCTTTCACAGAGAGAAAACTGGTCAAGCAATGACCATGACTCATCCAGATGGCTGAAAAGTTCTGTAAAATCCTATACATAGTTTCAAGGTAAAACCTGAGGGGATTTCAGTGACCTTGTTAGATAGAAAAGTTACATATTTTGTTATATAAACCTTGCTTTAACTTGGCCTTAACCATCTAGCAGAAAAGTTTAATCATGAGGCATAACAAGTAAAGCCAGATTAGCATGCTGAGCTGTGAAAGGCTCAAGTCAACAACTTCCAACATTGGCAGTTCTGCTGATAACCCACTACTATTATGGAATTTTGGACTATACACACAACTACTTTCTCTTAGCTCAATGAGAAGAATTATTTGTACCAATAGTGTTTAGAAAGCTTATCATGTCTTGCATCTTGTACTCTGAAGAACTATTATGAAGACAACAACACTGTATTAATTATTGTGGCTGTCTTACTAATGTGCTTTGAAACTGTCACATTGTTATTGCATATTAACAGAATAAAATTACCAAAATAAATAAATAAATAAATAAATAAATAAATAAATAAAATTGAATATTCTTGTGTTTAGGAATTCTATGTCAATGTCACTCCAGAAATAAGTGGAGGTTAGACTAATGAAAATTCAGACTTATGTAAGAAGGACCAAGTAAAAGGGTGTTGAAATAATAAAGAAATATTAAGAACATAATAAGGGACTAGTGAGAAGGCAGTACAAGTAGCACAGGAAAAGAGACATATAGGAGAGATAATTAAAGCAACAATTTAGTTAGGATTTTCAATATATGGAGGTGAGATACACACTGGGAAGTGGGTGAGTATAAAAGATCAAGGTAACTTGCAGATCCTGACACAGAAAATAAGTCCATTTGGTATAACAGGAGAACACTAAGCTTTGAAAATATTTTCTAGATATATTATATTTGGGACACTGATATGGCTTAAGGATTATGTTTACTTCTCACTAATTCCACTTCATCCACATAATGCCTCATTGATAGCAAGGAAACTATTGTAGCAGTGATAGAGCAGCTAAAAGGCATTTCCAGCTTCCATGGGTGTAACAGAGGAGCCTCCCCAAACCTGCAGAGGGGAAAAGATGGGAAGAAGGGCGACTGATGTCTCTGTGAAGAGATAGTATCTAAGCCACAACTTGAAGCCTACATAGGAGTACATGTTCATGGAGAATGCAACATAAACAGCAATGAGGTGATACATGTGTGTGCTCAGAGGTTTGGGATCTCACATACAAATGTGTACTGTTGCAGTAGGTAACCTTTTGGTGAAAATGGTAATACATCATGAAGGACTTATAGACTTTGTTAAATAGTTTGAATATGTTATGTAGGCAATGAAGCATTATAAATAGGGTTCACAAGGAGGAGAAAAATGGTTATATTTTAGTATTTGGAGAGGGACTATTTATTGGTATAGATATCATTTAGGAGTTCAGATGAAGAAGGCTAATATTTTTAATATTTACAGAGCTTTTGGTATGAATGTAGAAAGGATCATAAGATAAATGTGAAATTCCAAGCACAGTTGGACAAAAGGCAGGTAGGAATTAATGGAAAAGTTTCAAGGTTGTACATTGCAGAAATAGCAGATTTGAGGCATAAAAATAAGACATTTGACCTTCACTACATACTGAACTCTTTAAAAGTCTCTTATTAATCTTTTTTGTACTATGACTTCTAGCCTATTTTCTTAACTACAGCTTCCCTATCAAAACATTAGTGCTTGAATGATCCGACCTCCTTGTTCCTTCAGTCTTCACCCTATGCCTGTATAAGACACAGGGTGGAATTAACCCTTATGTACATTAACAACTGTGTGGAAATGTCAACCTCTATTCCATATTAGATTGAGAAAATGACTTAAATTTTTCAAGGGAAAATTTTCATCTCTGGTACCAAGATCAAAAAGGTGTTCTATATAATGGATGGTTTTAGATTAATCTTTGTGATAAAAAAATGTGCTCTATTCTCATTCTTGGGTTTAGAACAACTTCAGAACTGATTGGATTTTCAATCTTTCCATCACCCAGAAGTCACTTGCTAATTTGATTTTCAGGTTGATTCCTGATTCTCTTTTGAAGTACTTGGGTTTGGAATTTTCTTTCTATAGTTAATGTGACCTATAGCGTTTTGTTTTGGAAGTATCATGAATGTAGATGGATGTATCATGAATGTAGACAAATGTATCATTAATGTAAATTCAAGACATATCCTATAGTCCATTCTTCATGTCACCTGAATTTTTTTGAACCTCTGAGATTATAATTTCCTAATTCCACTTCTTATGATCTGTTTGATACCATATGAGTCACTCAGCTTCTCTATACCTCAGTTGTTACTTAGGTGTTAAGTGAGGATGCTCTCAGTACTAACTCAGGGTTGTTATTGAAGATCAAGTTAATTAGTACTGCAAACATGTTAGAACAGTGTCTGAAATAATAATGCATAGTAATCATATTATACATGATTGTTATCTCTACATTTCCAGAAAACAGTCATGATCCAGCTTATGAATAGCTTACTTTACTTAAGACCAGAGTCTCTTAATATATAGAGACATTATTTCCAATTAAAAGATATTTATTTATTTATTTATTTATTTATTTATTTTTATTTATTTATTTTTTGTCTTTTTGAGACAGGGTCTCGTTATGCAGTTGAGGCTGGCCTTGAGCTCACTTTTGTAGCCCAGGCTGGTCTCGAACTCACACTGATCCTCCTGCCTCAGCCTCCCGGTGCTGGGATTACAGGCGTGCGCCACCACGCCCAGCCTTTATTTTTGTCCATGTTTGCTTAGCTAATTAATCATCTCAATGTTCAGTTACATTCATTAAATATGTCTCTTCCTCTATTTCAACACATTCCCCCAGGAAACTAGGCTTTTGCTGCTGCCTCTCAAAACATCCACTGTCATCTCCCAAAGAGCGGTGGACAAGACTGATGGCATGGAGCAGAGGAACCACAGTGGCAGAGTGAGTGAGTTTGTGTTGCTGGGCTTCCCAGCTCCTGTGGCAGTGCGGGCACTACTGTTTTCCCTCTCTTTCCTGGCCTATGTGTTGGTGCTGACTGAAAATGGACTCATCATCGTGACAATCAAGAGTCACCCCACCCTCCACAAACCCATGTATTTCTTTCTGGCTAATATGTCCTTCTTGGAGATCTGGTATGTCACTGTCACTATTCCTAAAATGCTTGCTGGCTTCATTGGATCCAAAAAGACTCATGGGCAGCTCATCTCCTTTGAGGGCTGCATGACTCAGCTTTACTTTTTCCTGGGCTTGGGCTGCACTGAGTGTGTCCTTCTTGCCGTTATGGCCTATGATCGTTACGTGGCCATCTGTCACCCTCTCCACTACTCTGTTATTGTCAGTGGCCAGCTGTGTGTGCAGCTGGCAGCTGGCTCCTGGGCTGGAGGCTTTGGAATCTCTATGGTCAAAGTTTTTCTTATTTCTCGCCTCTCTTACTGTGGCCCCAACATCATCAACCACTTTTTCTGTGATGTCTCTCCACTGCTGAATCTCTCATGCACTGACATGTCCACAGCAGAGCTCACTGACTTTATTCTGGCCATTTTTATCTTGCTGGGGCCACTTTCTGTCACTGGAGCTTCCTACATGGCCATTACTGGTGCTGTCATGCGCATCCCTTCAGCTGCTGGACGCCACAAAGCTTTTTCTACCTGTGCCTCTCACCTCACTGTTGTGGTCATCTTCTACGCTGCCAGTATCTTCATCTATGCCCGGCCTAAGGCACTGTCAGCTTTTGATACCAACAAGCTGGTCTCTGTACTCTACGCTGTCATTGTACCATTGCTCAATCCCATTATTTATTGTTTGCGTAACCAGGAGGTTAAAAAAGCCTTACGCCACACGCTGCACCTTTACCAGGGCCAGGATGCTAAGTTCAAGAACTCTGGTAGGGACAGGTAGAAAGGAGGTATGAAGTCTAAAAAAATGCTTTTGCATTTGAGATCAGTGTCTTCTATGAAACCATGAAGTTCTTGGGGCCTAAATTAGGCACTAATGTTTTAAAGATACTTCCAATAATTAGTCTGGGGAGAAGAAGAGGGATGGAATGGATTTAAACCTATAGTTTAGATTTCTGCAGAACATGGTCATAAAATACAGGACAGAGGCCAGCCCAGTATTTCTAGTACTACTGTGTTTTACATAGACTCAATTCTTGGCAAGAAAGCACAACTTTCAAAAACAAAAAACAACTAGAGACTTCTTTTCTTTTTAATTGTATTTGCTACAGGGTCTCATTACACAGCTTGGACTTGTAGTGTAACTGTTTTCAGCCTCCCAAGTGCTGAGATTACAGCCATCCACTGCCATGCCCAGACTCATTTGCTTGCTCAACTTGCCATGGTGCAGGGCTGGTGCATAATGTGGTACTGAGGATTGAACTCTGGTCCCTGCATTTACCTAAGCAGGCGCTTCATCTGCTGAGCTATGTTGGTGGTCCTTCAACTGGAGACTTCTTGATGAGATCTCTTCAAGAAATAGGCCACTAACTATAGCCTGTAAGTTAACTCATACCCAGTTGATTTTCTTTCTGATATGAGTTACAAAGAAAGAAGGTAAGATATTAAGAAATTTTGTGTTGACAATGTATTCCTCTTGGATAACAAGACTTCCTAGCTTCCTTTACTTATGTGTTAATGTACATATTGAAATAGTGACTAAGTGCAGTTGTTTACTTAATTTTCTACTTTCTTAATTATAATTATATAGATAATATAGACACAATCACATTTGTTTACATATCATTTTATTACCATGGCTTATCTGTGTCTTTTTTTTTTCCTGTACCAGGGATTAAACTCAGAGTCTTGCACATGCCAGGCAAGTGCTTATGCCATTGAGCTATCTCCCTGGCTACCATGGCTTCGAATAGTATCTAGCATGTGATGGCTATGACTACATATAATTAATGAATGTGCTGTGGAGCCACCTAGGCAAGACTGATGTGCCTCACCTATAGACAGGGCCAGCAGGTGGTTGAACCAAACCCCTCACACCTAGTAGTACAAGGGGAAGTTCAAATTGGCTCAGTCTTGCTAGAAGAATATTGGGCAATATGTATGTCAAACTCTAAAAGTACTGATAGTCGGATTTTAAAATTTGTGTAGATATATGTTTTAATGTGTAATGACAAAAACTTGAAAATATGCTTAAGTTCAAAGCGTTGTTTAAGAAAATTAAAGTCCTTACATGAAGTGTAAGGGAGTATAATGAAGTTGTGAAAAATAATATGATCTAAATAGGTTTAATGACAGAAAAATATTCCTGAATATAATAAGTGAAAATATAAGATTACATAACAGTGTCAAAAACACTTATATGTTTGTTTATGTGATTAAGGTTTAGAATGAATTTGATTAAATTGTTAGCTGTGACTGTGTAATGGATCAGATACTCTTATAAATGGCATTCTATGACAAATCATTGTTGCTAACATTTTTATTTAAGTAAACATTTTAGATAAACTGTACATAATTTTATTCACCCGGTCAGACAGATGGTTAGAGGTTGTGTCAGTATAATTTTCAGGATTTTAGCTCTCTATTTCTCCCAAGATCCAGAACCCTGAAGGCAATGAGGCTCTTCTCTTCAGATGTGGCATCCGGCTGTTGTTGCCTGTCTTTCTATAGTTTTCTGCTGCTTGATAAGGTTTATGAATGTCTACCACCAAGAACATAAGGCATTATTTGATGGCTTATAGTTACATAGATATGTATATACACATATACATATCTTTGAAGATATAGGGTAGGCAGAGTTTGAAGATATACGGTAGGCAGAGAATTCATGAATAACCAAACTCCACAAAAATCCTTAAAATAATCAACAACTGGGATCTCATCCTATTAAAAAGATTTTGCATGTCAAAAGAGATCACCAACAAAGTGTAAAGAAATCAGACGAATTGGATAAATATTTTAGTTAACTGTCCCTCAGCCAAAGAACTGCTATATAGAGCATAAAAAGAATTTTTAAAAATCAGACCTCTTAAATTCAAAGACCCAAACAAAAACTGAACTTCTGAGGTGGATACATACTTCCCAGATAAGGAAATAAAAATGACAAATAAATACATGAAAAAATGTTCAACAGCGTTGGTCATTTAAAAAATGCAAATTAAAATTAGACTGAGATCCCATCTCACCACCGAAAGAATGGCTGTCATCAGAAAATCAACTGATAATAAATGCCAGAGGAGTTGTCTAGAGGAGGGAATCTGTCACTGTTGGTGGGAGTGTAGATTGGAGCAACCTCTATGAATGTAAGTGTGGAGATTCCTCAAAAAACTAGGACTCAAGTCCAGTCGTGGTGGCACATGTCTGTATCCCAAGCATTGTGGAGGCTGAAGACAGGAGGATCACTATGAGTCTGAGCTGTACCAAATATATAAAAAAAAAATAGGATTAGAGGCCATGTTCAAGCCTGCTTTTCACCTTCTGGGAATTTTTTCCAGAAGAATTGTAAACATTGCATCAGAGAGATATATTTGTACCCATGCTTGTAACAGCACAATTTGTCATAGCTAAATCTTGAAAACAACTCAAATGCCCATCGACTGAGGAGTGGATAAAAAGATGCAGTATTTTTATACAATGGTATATTACTCAGTTATAAAGAAAAATAAATCAAAGCTTTTATAGATAAATGGCTTCAGGTAAAGACAATATCATAAGTGAAATACATCAGATCTGCAGGTGCAAGCATCATATTGTCTTGCTAGGATAAGAACCTGAACAAGTGTAAATAAAATTTGAGAAGTACAATAGGTACTGTGAAAGGGCAAGACACTGTTCAAAAGGAAAGAACATCTGGGATGAGGGACAGGAGGAAGGAAAGAAAATATATACACAAAATAGCTAAGATAACTGTACTACAAATTTCTATTACTTTAATAAAAGGAACAGTTAATGCTTAATTTTTTTTCCACCAGTTTTACATACTTACATCTGGTAATATGAATAACTACTTTGAAGACAACAATATGCAATATGACAACCACTGTTGAATTCCTAACGTCTTTTTTTTTTTAATTCTACATCACAGCTAATATTTTTTGTCTTTTAAATTATTTTGACATTTCTGAATAGGATAGTGATCTGGGATTATGATATCCTTTCTGAATATTATTGTAACAGCTACTAAATGAACTTCATTTCCAAATTAACTGTACTTAATAGTAAAGACAAGACTTTTTTTTCCCCATTGTTTCCTTTATTTCTCAAACTTCTTCTCAATAAAATGCATGGCATTTTAAGTAAAAGAAAACATTTTGAAATCTATCTTCTAAATATGAAACCAAATAGTACAGGCATAGGGCAAGTGGTTAGCACAGTGTCTCACATACAGTCATTTTTCAGTACAGAATGAAAGAGGATATGTTGGATTCTACATGAAGTATGACAAAATTGAAGCCTTTATTGGTTTGGATAAATTTTATCTATTTATTTATTTTTTTTTATATTTTTAGTACAGAACCTACAGGGTCCAACTACACAGACGGACTCATAGTGATCTTCCCGTTTGCAGGCTGCCAAGCACTGCAGTGACAGGCATGCACCACCATGCCCAGTCTTGGTCACTGTCTCAGTGCTCCTTGGGGTGGAGCCAAAACAGTATGCCAGGATTGAACCCTGGTCCCTGCAGGTGTCTAAGCAGGCACTTCAATCCACTGGGCTATCCAGCTGGCCCTTTTCGGATAAATTTTAAATTATATGGCCCTTGTGATTCATTGAATTTGAATTCAATAAAACTGCCCAAGACTTTTCAAATCATGGATCCGTTATGTGATTAAGTTGGTGTCCTTCATTTATGTGCCTGATTTTTGACCTAAACATAGATATCAACACTGTTTATCCCTATTCCCCTTGGCCCTGTTTGTTTCAGACCATCTTTATAACCTGTAAGTTTTGATTATAAATAAAGGTATAAATAAAGAGCAAAATAAAAGATAACAGGAAACAGAGAGACCAAACTTTTATAAATGGATAGAGGGCCAAGAGACAGAGGGAGAAGAAAGGGACGATAGGGGAAGGGGAGATAAACAGAATTCAAGTGTGCTTTGTATATATGTACCAACTCCCACAATAAATTTAATCACTATGCATTGCAAACATGTACTGATAAAAATTAAAATTAAAAAACAACAAAAAAAATGGTCTTCCAGCCTTTGAAAACGTGGCATGGATGATGTGGTCTTTTTATGATTCTGTCTACCTGGAGAAGTCCCCAGTGTCTTGCATCAGTACAGAAGGGAGGAGCCCTGTATCCTCCGGGTCTTCTGGATAAGAGTGCCATGAGAATGGCCAGAGGCGGATATGGGGAAATGAGGACCAATGAGATGATGTCTGTGTTCAAACACCCAGAGGCTCCACCAGTGTCCAGTAAACTCCATGTTTCTTTGTGTGATATTTTTGATGTTTTTTGCATGTTTGCCTTTAAGTTATGGTCCATGATAAACCTTGTGCAAATGTATTTTAGATCATAATTAACAGTATTCATTTCCTTTAAATTAATAGCTGATATGCTTTACACTTTCCTAACATTTAGCAGTATTAGAAAACATGCCAAGAGCATGTTGAATGATCAGTTTAAAATAACCACTGTTATGCAGCTCTGCAAACACTGTTTTTATCTTTCTCAGAATACTTACAGTGTGAAACAGAAGTCAAGACTAAAATTTTCAGACCAGAGGAGAATAAAGAGACAAGCTTGCAATGTGAAGGGCCGTACACTGGTCTACCGCTTGGATAAGAAAATAATATGGATGAAAAAATGACATATGAATAAAATGATAAATTTTAAGTTGTTTACAATTTTTTTAAATAACAGCTTTATTGAATTATAATATATAATTTACAAATTTAAAATGTATGCTTCAGCACATTTTAGCATATGGACACTTTTACAACTATGACCACAATCAAAGTTAGATTTTTGTTATTCCAAAGCAAAACTACCTATTACCTAGCATCATCCAATTCATCCTCAGTAAACCTAAGCAACCACTGAGCTGCTCTATCTTTGTAGATTTTCCTATTTTGGAAAAATTTAAATTTACAATTTAAGTTGCCAATAGGAATGTATCAATTTTTCATTCAGATTTGACAAATATGCATGGAGTTAAACATGAGTATTAGTGGGAAGAAGGTGAGGAGAATATGAGAAATTTTATAATCCTTGCACTTTTTTTGATAAGCCTAATATTCCAAAATAAAAAAAATTCAAAAAATATTATCGATCTTTTTAGAATAAATAATTTGCACAAGTCTGATTGGTTTTAGTGGTTTCTATAAAATATAATATGTTAAACGAAACTTTATCTTCCTTTATGGTTGATGTACTTGTTAATACATTGTGTCAGAAGTTTTTTTTTCAGAACCAGGGATTGAACTCAGGACCTTGCACTTGCCAGGCAGGCATTTGTGCCCCCGAGCTATCTCCCTGGCCCCAGCTTTAAAAGTTTAGAAGTTTAATTACATAATTCAGCAGAGAACCAGTGTTCTTAGTTTGTAAATGCTCTCATGATTTGCAAGAGCAGGGCATGAACATTGTGTGAGTTCTACACCCTCAACCCCAGGGTAACTTGTTTATAATATTAGGAGGGGAGAGAGACTAAATGAACTACTGTTGCTGCCCTCCCCTTTGGTTTTTGCTGTTTTCTGCTGCCATGTTGCTCTCTGCCACATGCCATTTCGCTTGGGAACCAGCCAAGTATAGACTAAAACCTCCACAAACTGTAATCTAAGTAAATCTTTCCTTCCTTAGTTTTGGGTGTTGGATGTTTGTCCCAGCAATGAGTGAGAAGTAACTGAGACAATTATGTTGATAAGTATAGACAACATTACTTTTTTTTTCAAAAGATTTCTTTTTCTTTAAAATTTTAAGGGAGGATCTACAGAGTGTTGAAGGCCTCACTACCAGATTAGACTCATAGGGATACACCTGTTTACGGTTTCCCAAGAGCTGGGGTTACAGGTGCACATCATCACACCCAGTCTCAATTGCCCTCTCAGCACACCCGGAGTCAGGGCTGGCACGGCAGGCCCAGGGATTAAACCCCTGGCCCCTGCACCTGCTTGCAGGTGCTTTAATCCATTTTGCTATTTGGCCAGCCCTTTCTAAAGATTTTTTTTACAGTCCTTGTAATGCTAATTCTCATGGCATTCATGAATTGATGAATCTGATTAATAAGTTCACATAAAGAATAATTGGCACATAATTACTACATTCTACATGTATCACATGAACAAAGTATATCACCATTAGGGGCAGTTCTATGAGGCATAGAAAGCAAGGCCTAGTGACCAGGTGTCTTCATTTTCTTCTAGAACCACTTCACAGGTAAACATCGTCTTTCCTGATTTTTATGTTCTATGAGCCTACTTCATGAACAGTAGCAGTCCTAGACTTTGCAGACTCAATGTCAACTCATCATGTGCCTTAAGACAAAGAAGATTAAAGCAATGGGAAGAGAGAAGGGTGAGTCCACTTTCTCCACAAAACTCCAGCTACTTACAGGTAGACTTCAGATACTCAGTGGATGAGCAGATATCTCTAGGATTCTGCATTTAAGGTCCTCATTTCAGTTCCACTCAGTTTCTTTTGATTACTCACTGAGATACAGATGCACTTTTGACCTTAGACCCTGAAAAACTTCAAGCAATCAATTCTAGGTTTTATGGTTGCTTTGGGCAAAATTAATAGCAGAGGCCAAGAGCTCATGAGGTTGTGGACAGCTTAGTGGACAGAAGGGGCTGCAGCTTAGCCTGTCCTAGCACATGGTGCACACTTCAGGAGTGTTTGTGCAGGGACTGAATGCTTTCTGAATTCCAAAACAGTGGGTGTGACCTCTTGTCACTTCAGAAATCTCATTATTTTGTAGCTTCACTTTTCGCTGTCATTATTCTATACACTTTCCTCTACTAGTGTCTCTGTACTGAAATTTCTTTTATCTCACTTCTCTTGATCAGATTCTGTTTGTATTTTGTAAATCTGCATGGATGATATCCTCCATTTGTGTACTTATCATAATATAATTTTAGAATGTGTTTATGTATGTAACAACTTTGATCCTAGGATCAATAATAGATATTGAGGAAAGAATTATTTTTATTCTAACTCAGGATAGGGGCCTGATCTAACTTCTGCACCAAACTTTCCGTTCAACTACTGGGAAGCTATTTTTCTCCCAAGAGTATTGGATAATACTTCCTTGATGAAATATTTTCTGGGTTCCCAACTTGAAAAGGATATATTCCCCTTCAAGGTCTTAGCACATTTTGAGTTTTACATCTTAGGCCACATATAATATTCTATGCACATTGGAGTATAGAATTATTTCTTGAAAGAACAAAAGTTTCCAATTGGCAAACACTGTAACTAACATATTTTTGTTCTTCAGAATGTCAGCATGGTGTACTATACATGGTATGCATTCAGTTAAAGCAGGAAGTATTTCTTTTTGAAACAATGAACAAATGAAGCTAGAATTTGTATTTTTCCTTCCAACTGTAGCTTGGTATTCACTAATAAACTTTTCTACATTCCTCCCTCTTTGGGAGTCTCCTTGCCCTCTAACTACTTTGTACCCTCAATTTCTATGCGCTCAACTTCATTAGATTTCACATATGAGAAAGATCATAATATGTATATTTGGTGAAGCTAGAAGAGAAGACTTGGAATGCCTTTACTGCAAAGAAATGATACATGAGGATTTATAAATATGTTTTATATTTCTTAGACATAATGCAATGCACACATGGCAAGTCATAAATATGTATATTTATTGTGTGTAAATTAAAAATTAAAATAAAAATAAAAACTGATATTTTCTTATGATTAATGAGCAAATAAGTACATCTATTACCTTACTAATTCAATTAGGGTTTTTATACTGTACTAGCTTTTGGATACTTTGATTTTGCATCAACTTGTACATAGGAATAAAATGTCATACAGTACCTATAGAAATTCAGAGGTAGGTGAAGATTCAGTTTTCCTGTCCAGGTCCCCTGGACATAGTCTTGGAAATATATGCAAAAGTTCCCTAGAGCCAGGACAGATTCAGTGTAAGTGAATCTCCTGGGGAGAAGACCTAGGCAAAAGACACGTGAGTGTTAAATGTGCTCTCCTGCTACTGCTACTGTCTTTTTGCTTTAGTGCTGCTTTACCTAGCATGCATTCAAGCAAAACTAACATTGATCTCCAGAGAATATAAAGATATTGAGAGTAGTCTCTCAGTCTGCATTTCCATATTCAGTGTCAATATCTCAAGCATTTTCTATTCTCAAAAAGTAGGCAGATGGGCTATGCTGCATGTTCAAAGGCACTAGGTGAGATTGGTTTATTTCTCAGTAGAGCTTCAAGGAAACTGAAAATGTCAGAAGGCATCATTCTTGGGGAGAATGGGAAATCAATAGGAGAATGAAAATTCTCTGTCCACTAAATCTTTATTCAAATTTGGGAGAAATTCAGGCACATGCAAGACCTTTTAGGTGTGGGACAGGACACAAGGGTATGTTTCTTGTTCTAGAAAGAATCCATTCTTATGTGTTGTTACTTCAGAATAAGTACATGTTGAGTCAAGTAATAAAATTTCTATACTAAAATGGTAAGTTCCCGGTATCCCATATAGATTTCCAGTCTCAAGACCTGTGTTCTGAAAAATAAGAGAGTAACGAAAATAGAGAGAATTCTGCATTCCTCCATGACTCCAAATAAAGCTTATTAAGGGCACACTTGTGAAGAGAGTGAAGGTGAATATGAGACAGTAAGTATGTTTAAATATATTAAAGCATCACATTGAAGAGAAGATAAGGAAGTGGGTGTAAGTGATCTGCGAGTTAGAGCTCTTCAGAGATAGGATAATTTTGTTCTCCACGAAATTCAACTCACCTGGATCCCTAGAATATAATAGAAAAAGTAAGTAAAAGATACTGAATGATTGCATGTTTATATGAGCACCTGTGAATGAAATTGAGCACACATGATTGAGTGTGCATGAGGGTAGTGACACATAATAGAGAAATAGCTAACACAACAAAGAACTATGGGCCAAGACTTTAGTTAAGTGGCTTGCATACATTATCACATTTAATTCTTATAACAATTCAGATAGATATCATTATTAACAGTCTCACTTCACAGAAGAGGATATTCATCCACATTC
Source organism: Myocastor coypus (assembly GCA_004027025.1). Taxonomy (NCBI): domain Eukaryota; kingdom Metazoa; phylum Chordata; class Mammalia; order Rodentia; family Myocastoridae; genus Myocastor; species Myocastor coypus. Next base: position 25,908 of record PVJA010014753.1, on the reverse strand, counting down.
ATCTGTTCCAGATGACACTATTAGCTGCTTTGCTCTGACTCTAAAGGCATTGCTCTTAAATTCTGTGCAAAGATGAATGCATGTGATATTGAGTGGCAGATGACTAGAATGTGTTTTATGATATATCTCCTGAAGAAGAGGAGTCACCACAGTGGTGCTGCTTTCTATGTGGGCTGCAAACAAAGTAAAGAATCTGGACCTCATTCTTAGATTTGGTTGCTATTTCTCAGGAGCTAAACCATGAACTGCTTATGACTGAAGTAGTTCAATGATGAAGAGGTAATTGAGGCCAAGTCGAAAAGAAGAGTCTCCTTTTAATTAGTATGCAATGCATGGCTCTAACCACATGTGCTGTGATGGAAAGTGGTAGCGATGGCAATATTATGTATTGCAGTATTTTTCCTGCAGTTTCTTGACATGAGCCATATCAGAATATCTATAGTTAAACAGGATACAAGGATGAATCTTAGTTGGCACATCACCCTGTTGGGAGAAAATGGATAATGTTATACATGGTTTAGCAGAAAGTATAGCCCATGATCTGAAGGTGGGAATGAAACCTAGTATTTAAGAAGGGATGGTATTTAATGGAGACTTGCATGCAGGTACAATATTTCAAGAGATAACACTGTGGTAACCTATTTTCTTGACCAATGAGACAGTTGTAAGACATCACAAAAAATTCTGTTCTCCTGCTATACAAGATTCATCTGCCCTTGTACTACATCCATGTGCCTTCCTTTCTCTACCTCTTTTCTGGTGCAGAGCCTGACACGATGGTAGATATTTAGCAGCACTGACCATATGAAAAGAGATCAGGGTTCTGATCCATGTGTTTGTCATGGAAGAAATCTGTAAATGCAAGCTCTGGATATGCCAAAGATTTGCAGTCTGAAAGATGTGCAGTCTGATAGATTCATCCATCCTACCAATGTAGATACAAATTTCTCTGTCTTTCTCTTCCACTGACCTGTTTCCTGAGACTGACCAAGCTGAAAAGGATTCATTAACTCACTTGTTAATATTCAGCTAATATGCATGTATTTGCTAGGCACCATCCTAGGTGTTTGAGTCACAGTCATGAAGGGCAAGGTCTCAAGTTTTTGAAGATTACAGCACAAGATATTTCCATACAGGGAAGTGTGCACCGGGAAGCAAATACTAGTGGCACACTTGGCACACTTATTGAAGATATCTCTTAAATAAAAACATGAATCTTGAGTCACCAGCTCAAGATTGAGAGAGGTCTAATAGGAAGATTAAATTCTAGATGGAAAAGTGAACGGGACAAGAAAGATTATAACCTGTGTGGACCACAAAAATAGATTGAATGTATTTGGAGCATGGAATGTCGCTAATCCTTATCTACTCTGCAGCTCTCCATCGTTTTGCCCTTTTTTTTTTTTCTCTATATGTATTTGGTACAGGATGTACAGGGTGATCAGGATCTCACTACAAAGACTGGACTCATAGTGATTCTGCAGTTTTTCAGCCTCCCAAGTGCTGGCATTACAAATGTGCTCCACCATGCCCAGATTGAGTCTGGCCACTGATCTCTGCCTAAGCAGACGCTTTGGTTCACTGAGCTATCTGACCAACCCTTGCCCTCTTTTTAGTGTTCTAATAAAAATATAAAATATAAAAAGCTTTTATACAATATATAAAATAATGACTATATTATATATTTTCTATTTTTGTTTGTTTATTTATTTTTATGGCCGGCGCAGCCTGCCCTGAGCGCAGGGCTGGCTCAGCATGTGGTGCCAGGGATCGAACCGCGGTCCCTGCAGCCACCCAAGCTTTCCTAAGCAGGCACTTTAGACCACTGAGCTATCCTGCCAGGCCCTATATTATATATTTTCTAGTTTACCAAGAAAATTCCCTTTCACTCAAAAAGAAAACAAAACAGTTACGAAATAGTGGGGCACAGATTCGACAGAGATGAAGGGATAGCAAGAGACAACCAGAGAAAGAAGTGAATGTTGAACTATGAAGTATTTCCTGTGTATGGTAACTAAAACATTTGCATTTCATTCATGCATGTGGAGTCAAAGTTGAAATCTTTAAGAAATTTTTTGAACCTCTGTTTTGATTCAGATGTTTTCATGGAAGACCATTGATTCCAATTATCTGTAGCACTTTCATCATGAATGGATGTTGAACTTTGTCAAAGGCTTTTCTAGTATCTATTAAGATAGTCAAGTAATTTTTGTTGTTGACTCTGTGAATACTGTATAGTATATTTGTTGAGATACATGTGCTGAACCATTCCTATATTCCAAGGTTGAATCATATTTGGTCAAGATTTGTTATACTCTATTTATTTTTTACAGAAGGGTCTACAGGGTGTTCAGGGTTTCACTACTAGATTGGACTCAGTGATGTGCCTGCTTACAGCATTCCAAGAGCTGGAATTACAGGTGCATGCCACCATGCTCAGTCTCAATTGCTATCTCTCAGCACCCTGGGGATGGAGTTGGCACAGTAAGTCCCTGTGTCTGCTTGCAGGTGCTTTAATCCAGTGAGCTATTTGGCTTGTCTGATTTGCTACATTCTGTTTGCAAGTACATGATTGAGGAATTTTGTATCTATGTTCATATTCAGGAGATTGGACTGTGTTGGTTTATTTATTTATTTATTATTTATTTATTTATTTATTTATTTATTTAGAACCTTCTCTGGTTTTGATATCAGGGACACACTGGCTTCTGGCAATGGCTTTGGGAGTATTGCTTGCCAATCAATTTCATTAAAGTTTCTGCATTAGTAGCATTAGATCTTCTCTAGATTTGTTATAGAATTCAACAATGAATCTAACAGAACCCAGGTTTTCTTTGTAAATTTTAATGAGATTTTCAATTTGTAACTGATATCAGGTTATGTAGAATTTTTATACTGCTTGTTTCGGCTTTGGAATTTATACATGTCTAGGAATCTGTCCATTTGTTCTGTGTTTTCAGTGTCATTAGAGTAAAGGTTCTTGAAATAGATATTGATCTGGATTTTGGCAGGCTCTGTTGTGATTTTACTCTTTTCACTCATAACTGCATGAATTTGAGTCTTTTCTCTTTTGGATAATTTTTCCTAAGGACTTATCAATTTTAAAAAAACTTTCTAAGAACCAACTCTTCATATCACTGATTATATTGTTTCCCTAGTCTCAATTGCAGTGATTTCTTTTCTGATCTTTAAAATTTTGTCTCTTTTGTGAGGTTTAGGTTTGATTTGTTCTTCTTCCTAGAACTTTGAGACTCAAGATTAAGTTATTTATTTGATCTCATTCTGTTTTCCTGTTGTGAAAGTTTATCCCTATAAATTTCCCTTACCTGATTGCTTAAATTGTATCACAAAGATTCTGATATGCTGCATCAGCATTATCACATAACTGTAACTACTGTTTAACTTCTTTAATTTATTCTGTGACCCATTGGTTGTCCAAGAGGGCATTGTTTAATTTTGATGCATTTGTGTAGTTTTTGTGACTTCTCTCATCATTGATTTCCATTTGTATCACATTGTGATCAGATAATATGCATGAGATTATTTCAATCCTTCTGCTTTTACTTAAGCATTTTGTTTGTTTGTTTGTTTTTGCTTTTTTTTCAAATACAGAATTTTATTTAGAAACTGGTTAAACTAGAAAAAAACCTGCCAAACTGGCCGGGCGTTGTGGCTCACGCCTGTAATCCCAGCACTCAGGAGGCTGAGGCAGGAGGATTGGTGTGAGTTCAAGACCAGCCTGGGCTACAAAAATGAGCTCAAGGCCAGCCTCAACTGCATAGCAAGACCATGTCTCAAAAAGACAAAAAAAAAAAAAAAAAAAAAAAAAAAAAAAAAAAAAAAAAAAAAAAAAAAAAAAAAAAAAAAAAAAAAAAAAAAAAAAAAAAAAAAAAAAAAAAAAAAAAAAAAAAAAAAAAAAAAAAAAAAAAAAAAAAAAAAAAAAAAAAAAAAAAAACCTGTCAAGAAAGACCAGCTAGAAATGAAGTTTTAGGACAAAAAAAGACCAAAAGACTACAAAGGGGAAATAACACCACTGTTATTTGAACAATGCTTGCATTTTTTTTTGGGGGGGGGCGCATTGTTAATCACTGAATCTGGATTTTACTCTGATTCCATACAGAGCTTGTAAAATGTATGCTACCCATTACTGAGATGGTTGAGCCCCTGATGTGCTTGTATTGATTTGTGTGTAGAAAACAGGCATTTCACTTAAGTACTTTATGCAGGCTAGTATGTAGGCAACTTAGAGAAAATATGAATATCTGAGGAGAATATATATTCTGTTGTTGTGAGGTGGAACACTCTGTAAATATCTGCTAGTCCATTTGTTCACAAGTTTGGTTCAATTCTAATATGCCTTGGCAGATTTTTTTTTTTTTTTGGCTAGTTGATCTATCTTATCTGATAGGAGGGTTTTAAGGTCCTCCACTTAACTTTTTATGTCCAGCAATATTTATTTTATGTGACTTGCTGCACCAGAATTTAGTGCATATACAATGGTGATTGTGATTTCTTCTTGGAATTATTTCTTAACAAATATAGAGTGACTTTTTTCACCTATTGTCATCAGTTTTAGTGTGTGTGTGTGTGTGTGTGTGTGTGTGGTACTCGGGATTGAATTCAGGATCCTGTGCTTCCAGGCAAGTGTTTGTTCTACTGAGCTATCTCCCCAGCCCTCATCAGTTTAATTTTAAGTTCACATTTTCTGCACATAGAATAACTACTCCTGCGCTTTTTTTTTTTGGGGGGGGGTGTAGCTCCTGAATGCAGGTGGTTGTGTAGCTCCTGTAGCAAGAATATTGTTTTTCATCTTTTAATTTCTCAGTCTATGAATTTCTTTGAATTCATTGTGCTTCTTGCAACTTAAGACAATACACTTATGTTAAATAAATCCTATTGTTTCCCTGGTGTGAGAAAGTATAAGAGCAAATAAAGACCAAAATACATAATAGATATCCTGAAATGGGAATACATCGCTAAAAAAGAAAGAGGAGCTAGGGAAAGGGAAGGGGAAAATGAAGAAGGGAAAAAACTCATTTAAAGATGATAAAATGGAAATGAAGCTTTGTAAATACAGAGAGAAAAGTTTGTATGAAGAAGAACAGACTGGGAAAACAAAAGGAATCAAAACAAAGGAGCCAGTGAGATAACTCAGCGGCCTAAAGTGCCTGCTTAGGCAAGCTTAGGCAACTGCAGGGACAGCTATTCGATCCCTGGCACCACATGCTGTGCCAGCCACAATCCCAGGGCAGGCTGAGCCAGCCATAACATAAATAAAGTTTAAAAAATAAAAAATAAAGAAAATATATCATGAACAGGTACAAAACCTCTATACTGAATATAATCATTGCATGTGTCTAAAATTTATCAATAAACTTAATTAAATAAATTTCCATGGAGTACTTATTAGACAATCAAAATAAGGAAGTGAAGGATTTATGAAACTTGAAAATTGAGAACATTTTCTGACACTGTGTTATATCTCCGTTTCCTCTCAAGCAGAAACACATGCTGATGCATTGGGCCCTTAGCAGAAAACTTCCAAGAGAGAAGTGATGGACAATGACAGTCAGTCATCACTGCAAATGAGCGGCCAGTAGGATAAAATCATGGACATCAGGTGAGAGAAAGTTATTGGAATGAGAAATGGAAGTGAAGTTTTGATCAAGAGACTTTTAAGTGAAAAACAAACAACAGATAAAGCCAACTCTGGTGGAATTGCGCATCGTGCATTTCACTAAGTGTCTCAGTCCACTGTTTTTTGCATCGCACACACTTGGAAGACAGAGTTAAGTCTTTGCCTGGTGTTATCCATATCGTTTGCTATGTGGTGTTACCCTGGAGGGCTGCAGCGTCTCTGTGTGTTAGTCATGCTGGACATGAACGTCACTCTGGTCGTGGAGTTCATCCTGGTGGGTTTCCCCACTGCCCCACGGCTTCAGGTGCTGCTCTTCTTCCTCTTCCTGGTGGCCTATCTCCTCGTGATAGCGGAGAATCTCATTATCATGCTCACCATCTGGGTCACCGGATCCCTCCATAAGCCCATGTACTATTTCCTGAGTAGCTTGTCTTTCCTAGAGGTCTGGTATGTCTCTTGCACTGTCCCCAAGATGCTGGATGGATTCCTTCTGCAGAGGAGGCACATCTCCTTCACAGGCTGCATGACTCAGCTCTACTTCTTCATCTCCCTTGCCTGCACAGAGTGTGTGCTCCTGGCAGCCATGGCCTATGACCGCTATGTGGCCATCTGCCATCCTCTCCGATATCCAGTGATCATGACAACAGCTTATTGTATGCAGCTAGTGGCCTTCTCTTATGTGACTGGTTTTATGATTACTGTGATTAAGGTCTATTTCATTTCACATGTCACCTTCTGTGGCTCCAATGTCATGAATCACTTTTTTTGTGACATCTCCCCTATCCTCAAGGTGGCATGCAAGGACTTGTCCACAGCTGAGCTAGTGGACTTTGCTTTGGCCATTGTCATTCTTGTCTTCCCTCTCACCACCACTGTTCTCTCTTACATCTACATTGTGTCCACCATTCTGCATATACCGTCCACCCAGGGAAGGAAGAAAGCTTTCTCCACCTGTGCATCCCACCTGACAGTTGTCATAATTTATTACACAGCCATGATTTTCATGTATGTCAGACCTAGAGCTATTGCTTCCTTTAATTCCAACAAACTAATCTCAGCTGTGTATGCAGTTCTCACACCCATGCTGAACCCTTTCATCTACTGCCTAAGGAACCAGGAAGTTAAGGACGCTATCAAGAAGACGCTTGGGGGAGGTCAGTGCCTCCTGTGCAGATGATTCCTACCGCCCTGAAAAAAAGAGAGCTTTACAAGTAGGATGTTATTTTTGTGACATTTATCATGGTTCGGTTTAATACTAACACTGCCCTCCTGACCAGGATTCCTCAAGAAATTAAATGATGGAAAGTATAAAATAGTTTAATGAAAAAACTGTACAGTTGATACATATTTATTTGACCATCAACTATACATAGTTAAGTATTTAAAGCAATGTGGTAATAATTTAATACATTCAATTTTAATATATATATATATATATTTATATTGTTCAATATATAGTTTATATATTTATCTATGTGCTTGATATATGTGAGATGTCAAAACAGGACTTATTTCATTTATTTATATATTCCCACTATTCATGAATAAATTCCACAATCTGTAGTTTGCCTTTCAAGTTTCTTCACAATGTGGTTCCAATTATTCTTTTTCTTTAACTTCATACTGCATCTCTGATGAACCCATAGAGATGATATTATGTTATGATTAATAATTTACTTTTGAAGCTTGAATTTATGATCCAATATCACTTATTATCCTAATATTTCACAATGAACTGTGTCAAGAATCATCTTTAAAATCTTATTTGAATTTCTCAATGAAAATTCAAATGGGTGATTTAAAAAAAAAACAACAGATCTCTCTGTAGTGAAGGCTAGCCTTGAACTCACATATGTAATCCATTCTGGCCTAGAGATCATGATCACGCTACTGCCTCAGCCTCCTGAGTGCTGAGATTACTGGCTGTTTCACATGTCTACAAACAGATGATGGGTGAAAAAATGTTTGTCATCATTGGTTATTAGAAAAATGCAAATCAAACCAACACTGTGATTCCGTCTTATTCCAGAAAGAATGGTGATCATGAAGAATTCAGAAAATAGGAAATGCTGGACAGGTTGTGGGAAAGAGGAGCACTTTTATGTTACTGATGGTAATATATAGCAATACAAATGCAGAAGAAATAGGCATATAATTTCTTATAAAGTTAAAAAAGTAAAAATCCCATCTGACCCAGTTGTACTTTCTCTTGGCATCTTCCTAAGAAAGTTAAAGACAGTATATTATAGTGATACATGTATGGCCATGTTTATAGCTGCACACTCAGAATAGCTAAATCTTGCAAGAGATATAGAGGCCCATTAGCAGATGAACGAATAAAGAAAATGTGGTGAAACTGTTTCACAGCTATTTTATCTTTTTTTCTCATTAAAATGAATAAAAAAGAAAAAACTATTAATCTTTTCAGCAACAAAAGAAAATGTGGTATGTATACACAATATAGTCCTAGTTAGCTATGAAGATGATAAATTTCAGTTATCTGTAGGAACACAGGTGCATTTTATGATCATAATGTTATGTGAAATTAATCAGATACAGAAGGTTAAATATTCCATAATTTTCTTATATGAGAGACCCAATACATAAATAAAGAGCAAAACAAAAAATCAAGGGCTGGCGACATAGCTCAATGAACTCAACGTCTGCTTAGGCAAGTGCAGGGAGCAGGGTTTGATCCCTGACACCATGCGCTGTGCTGACTCTACCTCTGGTTGCACTGAGCCAGCCAGAGACCTGGAGCGGTGGCACATGCCTGTGATTCCAGTGCTGGGGAAGCTGAAAATAGGAGGATCATGATGAGTCCAACCTGCGTAGTGAAACCCTGTATGAAATACATTTAAAAAAGTGATGGAAAACAGAAAGGTAGATTTTTGTGGAGATGAAAAAGGTATTTTCAGATGAATGATGACAAAAAAGATAGGAAACAGATAGGGCATTAAAAATGCATAAGATAAAATATGCATTTGTACCAATTTCCCAAGGTGAATATAATTACTGTACTGTATCACAAATACATATTAATAGAAAAGAAAAAATTCTATCTGGGCAAAGACCACTTTAACTATAGTAATCCTTCTGCTGGTCTCAGAACCATGTTTCTATTCATTGAAAATATTTAGTGATGCAGGATAAAAAATTTCAAGTAAAGTCTAGTAAAAAATTGGATAACAGCAAAGTGCAAGGTTTCAGATTCCTGGCTCTGACAACGTGCATGGCATTGTAGTATGACATGAAGAGAAACTGAAGGTTCGTCACTACTTGTTAGTATTTCTGCAACTTCTGTTTCAACTTAATAGTACTCCAACATTTAAATAAATGTATTTACAGAGAAGACATTCATTATGCTGTTTATTATTATCTTTTAATCAGCATGAGATAATTTAATTGAAATTTGACTGTGTTTCAATGGCTTCCATATTAATTAAATGTTGAAGTTAATTTTGTTTTTTGTTACAATGATGTATACAGCACACACTATATTCTTCTGTCAAAAATCTCTTGAATTTTTATGTGGGCTAAAAATTTGGTTTGTGTATGGATACTTTTTATTTATCTGAGTTATAAGAGTTAAAGAGTAACAAGCATGTAGTTATGGTATTTATCCTTCAAACTATGTCACCATTATGTGTCAAATAAACATGAGGGGGGAGGTTTAGAGCAAAAGCCTGGTGGGCAGATGTCTTCATTTTCTCCTAGAAATACTTCTCAGGGCAAGAGTGCCTTCCCTGATTTTTATGTTCCATGGGTCCCTGAACACTGGCAGTAATAGCCTTCTCAGAATGAGTGTCAACTCACCATATGCCTTTAGACAAAGAAGGTGATTAATGTCTCCTCTATCAGTTTTTTGCTTTATAGTACATATCACCTGACTATACACTTATTTTATTTATAATATCAAAAATTGCCAGAGGTCAGATCTCAAGCCCTACATATTTTTATTCCAGAAATTATGCAGTATAGTATCCTACACAGTGAAAAAAACAATAAAAAATAAACACGTTACCTTAGGCATATATAAATAAAATTCTGTTACCTATAATTCACATAGACTTTTTATTCTCCCTTCTTATAATTTCTTGTTATAATGCTTGGATACACACACATGTAAGGGAAAGGGCCACACCATATCTATCAAAAAAATCTTGATTCTGTATTTAGCAGAAATTGACATCTAGATGAAATCTAACTTCTCACTTCTCCAGTCTCATAGACATGGCATTGGCAGTACACACTAAGCTTCCCTAGGGTCAGGACAGACTTGGTGTAAGCTGGGCCCTGGAGAGAAGACATGGGAAAAGGCAAGTGGTGAGCATATTATCCTGTTCCTGCTCCTCTTTTCTTGCTTTGGAGCCACAAAACCCATCATGCGGTCTAGGCGAAAATTATGCATGTGGGGCTGGGGAGACAGCTCCGTGGCACAAGTGCCTTCCTGGCAAGTGCCACATTGTGAGTTTGAACCCTGCTCCCGCCAAAAAGAAAGAAAGAAAAGCAAATTATGCATGCTTCTCTGCGGAGCACAACAGCTAGCACACCAGTTTGCTTTCCCATAATCATTATAGAGGTCTGAAGAGTTTTCTGTTCTCAGAGTAAGGACAGCTGGATGATGGTGAATGAGTGGCAGTATTAAGAAAGAATGTCTGATCTCTGAAGATGGCTCCAAAGAAGATGAAGGAGGACTTGGCAAAATGGCTTCAGGTACCTTTCATGAACGGTGGAAAGGGTATTTGGGGAAGTTTATGGGAAATTAAGATTCAGTACATGCTTATGCTTGAGTGTAGAAATTTGGGCAGAGTTTGATCTTTTGGTTATTAGGAAAGTACAAAAGACACATATGGCGTTTGACGAGACCAGAAGTTATTAGAGTACCTTTTAAACAACTGCATTTAGAGCTGTATAAAGGTATTCCTAGAGAAAAATGAAGGTATTCCCACTTAACACCCTTCCCAACAGTATAGCAATCCTAGAGCTTAGCGTTTTGCTTCCACAGTGGGAAGAATAGAATGAGACAACTCTCCATCCCTACATGCTTTCGACTAGAGCACACTGGAAGGACATGTGTTCCAAAAACTTGAGGTAAATCTAGGAGGAAACTATGTTCTTGAGAAACAAACTGTTCTTTAAGGTGTAAATGAAGAAGGCATGAGCAATGGATATCTGAAAAAATAGTCATACATTTTATAACATTTATTTGCTAACAAATTTGGGTTATTTTATTCCCTAGAATATAACAGGAAAATGAGCAAAAGACAGAGAATGAATGACTGTATGAGCCCATGTAAGTAGGAACGTGTGACTATGTACAACCGAGTAAGCAAATATATTCCTAATATTATATCATGGCAGGTAGTGTGTACCGAGAATAGTTATTGATGAGGTTCTATATTGACTGTGATGTGTTGTCGCATCCCATTCTTACAACACAATGCGTTAAGGTTGATAGAGTAAATATTTTCCAATATATAGAAGAGTTTATGGATGTATGTATGGTGTGATGCAGCTACTAGTGACAGGAACAATATCTTGCCCTGACTCCAAAGTGAGTGCTCTTAAATTCTATGCAGAGATGGGTACATAGTAAATTGTGTGCCTGATGATGGAACATTGGGATGTTGCCCCTGGCCCAAGGAGTAGGAATCCTGTAATTTTCTTTTTTTTAGGAAAATTGTTTTACGTGTTTGATATATTCTTTGGCCTATTAGACTGGTTTTCCATCTGTATATAGAATAATCAAATCTATCAGGTCTTATAAAATAAATGAATCTGATGGTGGAAAAAATACAATACTGGGGGAAAACAATTGAAATGTGTTCTTATTTTATTTTTCAAAATATAGTAAAAAAAAAAAGGGAAAAAATAGAAATGATACAGAATTCTGCCAAATGAAACAATATCAACTTGATAGCATTTGTAGTACTGCACAGTGCTGTCTTCATACTAGTTGTTCAGGCCAGGAACTCTGCACTGATGTTGCTCTCTACTGAGGGTAGATCATGGGAAAAACCAACTTTTCTCTACTATTAGAGGAGTTTCTATCTATATGAGAAGTATTTGTTTCAAGCCATTGAAGAACCAATCCTGGAACTCCTTCCTAGTCAAAACTTCTTCCAGAGTGAAATTGTACTTTGAAGGCAGGGAACAAGGAGCAATCTTTGGCTACCCAGCAAAGACTGCTGAGCTGCACCAGTGTGTGTTGCTGTGAAAAGACAACAAGGCTGCCATTAATATATATATTTTAGTATTTCACTCTGTTAGGCCTTGCAATGACTTATGGCCAGGTGATCTCTAGTCTAGGAGGATATCAGCATAATATCTAAATGGTGTATCATGTTCTTTGTGCACAGAGAACTACCTCATGGACAGGAGTTCAGCAGAGAGTGAACAATGATTTCGAGGCAGAATTTGAGCACGGGCTTTAAGAATAAGTGAAACATTTAATGACATTAATTCATAAAATAGATTAACCCTCTCACATATAGTCACACACACACACACACACACACACACACACACACACACACACACATACACCACCCTGCATTGTTATAAAATTCACCTGTTCTTTTATTGCACTCATGTGTCCTGTTACAGTTCTTCAATTCTTTCATCTGTGGTGAGTTTTATCATTTAGACTTCATGAACACACTTGTTATAATGATATTCTGGAATGTCAAACTCTACATATATCAAAGGTATAGAATCTAGTTGACATGTCTATGGAGATCAGGAAATATCTATGATTTGCCTCTAATCTGTTTCCTATGAATCTCAGAGCTGCACAGGATCTATCAATTCATGTTTGACTTCAGATAATATCAATATCCATGGGTTTGCATATCTGGCCATTATTTTAAAGTCATGAGGGACAAGGTTGGTTTTATCATTGTTGTTTTGTTTTCATAATATTTATTTTTATTTTAGTTTATTGGTACATGTACATGATGCTTCAGTTTCTTTTGGGAAGATGGGAAATGTACATAGAGCATCTTAATTCCTTTTCTCATCTCCTTTTCCTTCTCTCAGTTTTGTGTTTTGAAGACTGCTGTGGAATAGAAAAAAGTTCCATGCAGGAAGGGGATGCTCAATGGAAATAAAATTTTAGTGAGACCTACTTTTGTAGGCATTTTTAAGTGGAATTTACCAGTAGTTCCTGTCATTGAGAATTTTTCTCAGACTCTAAAGAAATTGTGCTTGTAGAAAGGGCTACAGATATCTCTCAAAGGATAATCCCTTGGAACATTTTCTTACAGTGCTATCCCCATGTTTTATTTCAGGTAGAAATGAATACTTATTCAGCAAATTCCTCCCAAGATGGAGACACAGACTCATCATAGAAGAGACAACTGGATTTATCTTCATTGACAAAGGAGGTGGAAATAACAAAAATGCTAAAATTCTAATCACTGTCAGTAGGTGAATAAGATCTGAAGTGGATGTGATTTTCAATTCAGGGAGATAGGCTTTCGTTTGAAGGAAATATTTGCATCACTTTTGAAGAGAAGTTCCTACAACAAAAGCTATTTTAGGAGTCTTATTAATAGGATGAATTATAAATTGCTTGGGTATTTTATTTGATGCCACAGGCATCTTCATTATTTGTGGTGTCACTATAGAACACTGCAGCATCTCTGTGTGCTAGACGTACTGGACATGAACATCACTCTGGTCAAGGAGTTCATCCTGGTGGGTTTCCCCACTGCCCCATGGCTTCAGGTGCTGCTCTTCTTCCTCTTCCTGGTGGTCTACCTCCTCGTGGTAGCGGAGAATCTCATTATCATGCTCACCATCTGGGTCACCGGATCCCTCCATAAGCCCATGTACTATTTCCTGAGTAGCTTGTCTTTCCTAGAGGTCTGGTATGTCTCTTGCACTGTCCCCAAGATGCTGGATGGATTTCTTCTGCAGAGGAGGCACATCTCCTTCGCAGGCTGCATGACTCAGCTCTACTTCTTTGTCTCCCTTGCCTGCACAGAGTGTGTGCTCCTGGCAGCCATGGGTTATGACCGCTATGTGGCCATCTGCCACCCTCTTCAATATCCACTAGTCATGACAACAGCTTACTGTGTGCAGCTAGTGGCTTTCTCTTATGTGAGTGGCTTCATGGTCTCAGTCATCAAAGTCTATTTCATTTCACATGTCACCTTCTGTGGCTCCAATGTCATGAATCACTTTTTTTGTGACATCTCCCCAGTCCTCAAGCTGGCATGCAAGGACTTGTCCACAGCTGAGCTAGTGGACTTTGCTTTGGCCATTGTCATTCTTGTCTTCCCTCTTATTACCACCATCCTTTCCTATATCTACATTGTGTCCACCATTCTGCATATACCGTCCACCCAGGGAAGGAAGAAAGCTTTCTCCACCTGTGCATCCCACCTGACAGTTGTCATAATTTATTACACAGCCATGATTTTCATGTATGTCAGACCTAGAGCTATTGCTTCCTTTAATTCCAACAAACTAATCTCAGCTGTGTATGCAGTTCTCACACCCATGCTGAACCCTTTCATCTACTGCCTAAGGAACCAGGAAGTTAAGGACGCTATCAAGAAGACGCTGGTGGGTGGCCATTGCTTCCTGCTCTGCTAAACCCTGCTATCTTAAGGAGAAGATGGTCATTAATGTAGGATATAGTAGTCATGACATTTTCATAATCTTGTTTATTATTAATATTGCTCTTCAAGTTTTATTTCTAAAGGAATTGCTACATATGAAAAGTTTAAAAAAGTACATAAAATTTGTTACTTTAACCATGAACACTGTATATGCCTCTAAGTTCCTTAAAATTATTTAATAGTTAAAAAACACTTAATAAGTACAGGATGTTGTGATGTTATTTTGAGCACTTACAAGTAAAGCATACTTTTTCATAATATTTTGTGAGTTCATTACGCACAGATACTTGGTGGTGCAAATAAGGAAACTAAAGTATGTACAGGTTAAATACATTGTTCAAGATTTCCATTTAACATCAAGTCCTTATTGAGTCCTTACTTAAAGCTGGAAAATATGGCTTAAATATACACTGTACTATTTTTGCTCTCTACCTATATTTCTGTGATAGTGGATTTGTATTATTTTATCTAGGAACGTTGATATCTGGAAAGAAAAAGCCATCCAATTGTTAAGATATGTGCAACTGTGTTGATAGTGTGCTGGTGATAGTGTGCTAGCAGTAGTGGAAATGGTTGTTGAGTTGGCTTACTAATGATGGAATGCTGTTGATATTAATAAGAATGTTGAGTGTTTTGCAATCCTCTTTTAATCTTAGCTTCTTTCTGAAACTATACAACTAATTTATTATTACATGGGTGATGTAAATAGTTTCACAAGGAATAAAAAATTGGGATTGTTGCAAATTTTCTTGTTGCTTTGTATTTCCTGAGAGAGTTTTGGGCTCTTGACTTCTTGTGGCTTTCCATACTAAATCATGTCTACCATCAACCAAATAGTGGAAGAGCATGGGATAAATATGCTTATGAATTGAAACTCTTAATGTATAATTATTATAATATGTATCCTACACACAAATTAGTTAAAAATCACAAATTGTCATTAAATCATGCCTAAATATGCAGGAAATAATTAAGATGAACTCTTAGGATTCTGTTAATCACTTTCTCATCACTGGGACAAAATGTCCAACAACTGTACCTTGAAGGAGAAGTTTAATTTGGTTCACAGTTTTAAGATAATTCAGCCCATTGTTGGGTGGCTATACGGCAGAATGGTGGGTACTTCATAGCTGTCAAGAAGCAGGGCATGCAGGGAACTGGGGACAAGAACACACATTTCCAGAAAACCCATCAATAATCCTCCAACCAGACGCCACATCCAAACATAGGAGGCTTTGTGGGGTGTAGTTTAGATTGAAACAATAAAATTCTACCCCTAATTGACAAAAGACTCATGTCCATCTGCATATGTAAAATTCATTTTTCTCATCTCTACGAGTTGTCAGTCTTTTTAAAAAATTTAATTTAGTTTTATTTTGAAGAGTAATAATAGAAGAAAAACCAAATAGAAAAAGTGACAGAAACAGATAACGTACATACATGTTACAGATTTTTGAAGCAGCAATAGCTAATTATCAATGGTTGTTACTTATTTTTCACATCAAGTGTGTTGTCCAGATGAACAACAGATATAGTTACGCAAGATTGGACAGATAATTCAACATTAACTCTTGTTTTCTTTAAAGCAATTTTTTCTTAGTCTTTTTTTTTAAAAAAAAAACTTATTTTAAACAGTATAATAATTGATAAGACATTAAAAAAGGAACACATTTAGAAGATCATGATAAGAGGTATTCAACCATATCGTGTTGTACATTGCTGTTTTTGATGTACTTGTTCAGATTTCTAGTATAAATACAGAATGGCTGAGATGATTGTACTGATAATTTACAGCAGTTTTTTGAAAATAGCAATTAATGTTTAGGATTTGCACCTAGAATTTTCAGTCTTAACTGTACCAGCATTGCTACAAATCCAAATCAAAAAAGTTTTCCCTAAAACATAAGAAAAACTCAGAGCTATAAGACCCTATGATATTCAAGAAAAATGTCAGTACTTTCAAAATGCAATGACACAGAGTGAATATTTCCGTTACTAAAGGAAAGAATGTACGATAGAAAGAAATTAGACTAAAGTAAGATTGTGACCCAACATGGAAAAAATTAAATACCAGCACTCCGCGTTTAGCACCAGGATTAGATCGTGTTGAGTAGACTAACCTCTGTGGCCTTTCAGGTCACAGCCCATATGGCCTCACTCTTGGGAAGGCTCCCTTTGCTCCCTGTAGTTTTTCTCAACATACCTTCTACTTTCATAGTGTTTCCAAATGCCTGCAGTCTCCCCGACACTTTCAGCTTCACTAACATAGCTTTATCCCTTGTCTTCTCAGAACCTCCTTTGCTGACTTCCGGGACTTCCTCTGAAAGTTGGGTAAAAAAATCTCCATGATCTTATAACTCTTGCATTATTCATGCCTGTAAAACCAATACCACATAGATGATGCCTTGGTCTGCTGCTTGTAGGAACATTAGTTGGACCTCTGTGGATCATTGTTCCAGAAGTCTATGAGTACTTAGATGGCTGAGAAGGATGACATACTTGGGAATCAATTTTTCTGCACCCCTTCTCTACAAAGCACCCAAGGGTGCTCCCCTCAAATGAAATGTTTATCCATTGCTCTTTTGGCTTACAATGAATGGAAATCTTGCTGACTATTCTGAATCAAAATATTTCGCTTTTCAGTGTTAGTCTTTTCAACAACCATGTTTTCTAAGGTGCAAACTTTGTAGCTATTTCTTTCCACCTAAGTTTCCAGTTTATCAAATCATTAAAATTTAATTTTTTTTTCTCCTAATCTAGCCAAAAGCAGTAAGAAGTATCCATGAACACTGGACTACTTTGAAATTTCTTTTGCCAAATCAATTAGTTTACTGCTCTCAATCTCAAAAAATCTTAAAAAATCCTAGAACACCAGCAAAATGAACACAAATTTTCTGCCAGTGTAATGTAATACACATGGCCTCTAGTCAAATTGCTAGTGAAGTTCATGTTCTCAATTGAAATTTCTGGGGCTTGACTTTACTGTCCACATTTCTATTAGCATTCTAATCCTCTGAGCTCCCACTAATATTGTATATTGAGCACTCCATATAATATTCTAGTGCTTCTTTCCTCCCCAAACTTTTCTAAAATCTTTTTTGTACATCAATTCTGAAAGTGTCTGGATCACACGTTTAGGTTCAATCAAAACAACAATACATTTTTGGAATTCAAATCTATTTAGTCTCTTCTCCATCACTGTGACAAAATATGTAACATTCGCAGTTTAAAAGGGAAATTAATTTGGCTCACATTTCAGAAAATTACATCTATAGTTGTTTGGCTCCAGAGCAGAATGGCATGGAGGAGACTATGACACAGAAAAATAGAGAAAAGCAGAGTGAGGAACAAGAAGAAACTCTTCTAGTCCATTGCTCCTGTTACTCCCTCCTTCTAACTGTGTCCCTTCTTGAACACATAAGACTTTGGCAGAACATTTTAAATCAAGACTATAATAATTGCTATCCATCTGGCAATTTTAAGTAAGGTTAAACCTGTTCATTTTTTAATCAGCTACCCTCAAAGTTAACATTAATTGAACTAATTTCCTCACATATTGCTCTTATAATGTTACTTTACTATTTAAGAATTCTCAATTTGTATTAAATACAGCATATAGTGTATTATTATTTTTTACTATTTTTAATTTTTTTTATTTTAAAGGGACAAAAACCTTGTAATGTTGAAGGCTATTGAATTTAAGCCTCCTAAAGCTCATCTCACTAATCTAGCTCTGTGTTTCATGCATTGTAATTAAGCATTTTTTTTTACAAGGTTCGCTGGTGGCCCACTGCAATTGCAGAACATTTGACTGTGTATGTATCTGCTTCCTCTTAGTCAAAGAGAAGTATATTCTTTTCCTTTTCTTTTTTTTTTTT